>JAMALN010000447.1:0-30204 GCA_023630115.1 Cutaneotrichosporon sp. PK4640 | reverse complement strand
CTGCCAGAGTAAGTATGTACTAGGCAACATGTCAATGTCGTGCTGTAGAGGTGGGTATGGTAGGTGGTGTGGCCCCCCTCGACTTGACGCCAGCGGGTGCTTGACGCCAGCCGGTGGGGTGCGACGGAGGCGTGCGAGATGCGATGCGAGCATGCTGCTCTCAAGGTGCAAGTGACTGACGGTGGGTATGGTAGGTGGTGCGCAGGTCTTGTAGCACTGGTAGAGCTTGAGACATGACAACAAGACTGTGTGTGTGCGATTCTCGAGCCAACCCGGGCATCTAGCCACGTCCGGGCCCGTCTAACGCTACATTATGCACATCTACACCTCCCGCATCCCGCACTATCCGACTACCGTACGCAGAAACTTGTCGTCGCAGCATCGTGTGTTGACACCCCACCCCACCTCCACCTCCGCTTCCCCACCTCCACACTCCATCGACCTCTACACCCTCTTCGCGGCGAAGAACCACGCGTCCACTGCCATCAGCAACGCCGAGAACGCACGTACTGTCGCGACCGTCGTCGCCCGAGCCCGTGTTCATGTCAATGGCTGGCAGAAGCTCGTAGCCCATGTGCTCGAAGGTTGTGAGCAGGCCGAGGGCCAGGAAGCGCCCGTCGTTGACACCCCTCGCCGAGCTGGCGTACCACGGGTACCCGCGGAGCTTCATCTGGTAGCACCGCTCCTCCTTCATCTTCTGCTCCTGGATTCCGCTGGGCCAGTTGCTCTGCGCGTCAGCGCGTGGGAGGGGCGCGGAGGGGGATCACCCACAGTAACCGTCTGGATGAACGCCTGCTGGATGCTCTCGTTCGGCGCGTCAATGATCCGGATCTTGTCCCGCTCATTGAACGTAACGGCAAAGATGATGCGGTGCGCCGGCGGCCCCGCGCGGAACATCAAGCTATCCTTGTCCCAGCTCTGCTTGGACAGGTCGGTCGACGCGGCGAGGTGCCACCCGACATTGCCGAGCGCGTGGAGGAGGTGGATCATCAGCCGCTTCGAGGGCACCGCCTCACGGCCCTGCGCGAACCCTGGGGTCAGCGCGCCCGTTTCCGGCCTACATGGGTTGCCGCGCAGCTTGAACTCGTGCCACCCCGGCCCGCCCTCGTCGTGCTGGATGCCCACGGGCCACGCGACGGTCAGCGTGTTGCGCACGACCTCGGCGATGTGCGCCGGGAAGCCGAGGAGGCGGATGCGGTCCTCGCGCGAGAGGTGCAGGCAGGCGAAGAGGGGCTGGGAGGGCCCGGCCTGATACATGGCGGCGGCCCCAAAGCCCGACGACGGGCCCGAAGCCTTCTTGTCGTCCCCGTAGCCGCTGGGGCCGTCGTAGGCGGGCGGGCCGTCGGGGTCGCGCTTGAAGAGGCCCATTGTTGGTTGAGGGGGAGATGTAGATGACAAGGGAGTATAAGTAGAGAGTGAGTGCGGAAGTGCAGTGTAAGTGCTGTGGGAGGATCGGAAGCGCCAAGCGAGGCGAGGACGCGTGACGTCAGGCACGCCCATGACCCCGCCATTCCGCGAACTCCGGCACCGCCCAGCTCACATTGAACCATTCACTGCAGTGCACCACAACACTCAGTGAGTCAGGTCCTAGGACGGGCTGCACAGCGTGGATGGGGTGCGCGAATTGCGGGGTGCGCGATTCGAGGATCAAGGAAGCAAGGTGCTGGGCCAGGCGCGGGGGGGATTGCACGGCAACTGAGTGTTCGATGCAAGAAGGCGGGGCGGAGAGAGCGATTTACATGAAGCTCGCTGATCCCTTCGCTACCTGACACCGACAGCCCAGCATCCCCCACCTACCCACCTGTGCCTCCGCCTCGTCTGCTGACTCCCCGCTCCGCTCGGAGCACAGGGACGCAAGACCGAGGCGTGCCAGGTCGCCGCCCAACGTCATCAGCAACATGATGTCACGCTCCGACGCTTTCCCACCTCTTCGCAGCGAGCGGCGCCGTCCTCGGCGACCACGTCACCTCCCAGCACTAGTACATAATCTCCTACCGAGCCCAGCCCCGAGCCTCCTAACCCTACTGAACTCTGAACATGGCGTCCAAGTTCGAGCTCAAGCCGCTGACCGAGAACGACATCGTGCGTCCCAGCCGGCCAAGCTGACACCAGCACCTCCTCCTGACGATGCTCGTCGACTCGGCGACAGAGGACGGCGTCCCCGCCGACGTGACGGCGACGCAGCAGGCGTACCGCGACGCGCTGGGGGCGGGCCTCGTCGCCGGCGTGATCGGGTACACGCCGGACGCGCAGGCCGCCGGCTTTGCGCTGTACAGCTGGTTCCTGCTCCCGCGGAGCGGGGAGGTGGGCCTCGAGATCCTCGAGCTGCACACGGCGCCCGTGCTCGGGTCCGCGCGCGGCGAGCTCGACCGCGCCCTCTTCTCCGCGTGCTGCCAGGTGGCGGCGCAGCGGCGCGCGGGCGCGGTGGAGTGGCGCGCCGCCCCGGCCAACAGGGACAAGGCGGCGCTCGCGGACGCGCTGGGCGCCAGGCCCAGCGGCGAGGCGCACTACGTCCTCCGGGGGGCGGGGAACGTGGCCGACATCGCGCGGATCACGGACCAGGCGCTCCCGTGGCTTAAATAATGCATGTCTAGAACGCGCCCCGTGTCAGCGCGCTCGTCACCTTGCTCGCGGCGCGCAGGCGCGGCCCGTAGACGTATATCAGCACGGGCGCGATGCCCAGCACGAGGGCGATGGAGGCGACGAGCGTCGACGCGATCGGGTACCCGAGGTTGCCGTACATGGCGTGCGTGAGGAGGGGGAAGCACGCCGCGAACATGCTGCGCGAGTAGCCGTGCGCTGCCTGCGCCGAGGCAGAGTACGTCTCGTACGCATCCGCGAGGTAGTTGTACACGCCGGCGTACATGGCCGAGATGGCCGCGAAGCAGAGGGTGAGGAAGACGGCGGGGACCGGCCACGGGATGTGCGGGCGGCCCGTCCACGCAAACGCGTACATGCAGGCCGGGAAGGCGGCGGCGCCGATCATGGCCCAGTACAGGCGCGCCTCGGGGCGCGCCTGCCCCGTCGGGGAGCGGGCGCACGCGCGCGCATACAGTATCTCCTGGTGGTAGCTGCTCGCGAAGCCGAGCAGCCCGCCGATGATCGTCGTGACATTGATCGTCCCCAGCCACCCCGGGTGCCAGCCGTACTGCCCGAACACGAGCAGCGTGCTGCTCATCCCGAGGTAGATGCACGACCAGTTGAAGCCGATCCACAGGCAGATGGCGGTGACGATGGGCTCGGTGAACATGAACTGGATGGGGCGGACGCACGAGACCTTGATCTTGTGCGCCATGCTCTCGTGGCTCATGTTCGGCGGGACGTGGAGCACGCCGGTGGCTTTGGTGAGGCGCGCGGCCCGGCGCGCGAGGAGGACGTCGGCGCGCGTCTCGCGCAGGAAGAAGCACGCGCCCGCGCCGACCGCCAGCGCAATCCCCTGCACCCAGTAGCACCACGCGATGCCGGCGTACATGCCGACCCAGCCGAGGGTCACGCCCGCGATCCCCTGCCCCACGAGGTTGGCGAGCACGAAGAGGTTCATGCTGAGGGAGCGCTCGCGCGCGCTGAACAGGTCGGCGATGGAGCCGCCGATGAGGGCGTTGCCCGCGCTCGCCGCGATCCCCTGCAGCGCGCGCATGGACAGCAGGAGAGCGAGGTTGGTCGTCAGCGCCTGCGGGATGAAGAGCGCCGCCGAGCTGGCGTCAGCAACTGTCAGGTGGGATGTTGGGGCGCTCACATAGCCGTCGCGACCTGGTATATCCGCTTGCGGCCGAAGAGCTCGCTCAGCGGCGCCGTGACCAGGCTCGCGAAAGAGAAGGCGATGAGGTAGCTCGTCACGCTGAACTGGAAGCCGAGGCGGGTCGTGTGGAACCGCTGCGGGCCCCAGAAGGACATGATGCCCGTGCTCGTCGAGTTGGCCGCCGTCAGCAGGCAGATGTAGATCGGGATGAGGACGTTGGTGTATTTGCGCGCGCGGGGCCAGTTGAACGGGTTCTGGTGTGAGCGCAGCGAGCGTAGCGAGCGTGCAGAGCGGCTCACCTCGGGATCGTCCTCGTCCCACCCGACGACCACGACCTCCTTGTCGTCGGAGCGCTCGCTCTCGAAGCGGTCGCTGTCGACCTGCTCGTTCTCGAAGCGGGCCTTGTCATCGTCCATGGCCCATGATGTGTGTGGATGCAGTAAGCCGCTCGGTTCTATTCATCGCCCCTTGGCGTTCGCCTCTGGTCGTGTGATGGTCACATGCAACATGCCGACATGCCGGTCGGAGACGGCCGATTGGTAGGGTGCGGGGGAGGTGGGCGGCTGGGGCGCTTGGGAGTTTAGCGGAGGATGCGATCGGAACTCTGGCGGGGCGGCTCCGTCATGCGTCAGAGGCACGCTGGCCTTGCTGCGGACTGCTGCTTGTGAGCGGATTGGGTCGGCCGTGCAGTGGGCCGGGGGCCAGTCTTCGGGCAGCATGTCAGCATATGTCAGCACGTCGCCGAGGATCAAAGCGCATGGACGACCAACCCCGAACCTTTGTAAGCCACAGCGCCGCTGCCCAAACCATGTCCTTATCCATCACATACACGTGTGAGCCCTACAGTGTCCAGCGCTCGCCCTATTCCACCTCGACGCCGTTCCGCCAGTGCCGCTCGACGATGCGGCGGATCTGGTGCGAGATGATCACGGGGTCGACGACAATGTTGTCGCGGTTGGGCCCGCGCACGTCGTTGCCACACCCGCGGTCGGCGCACTCGAGGGGCGTGCACATGCTGTCCTCGGTGACGAGGTAGTGTGTCACGCCGGCCGCCATGGCGAGGGGGGAGAAGTCGTTCTGCGTCAGAATCGAGATGCACCGCCACTCACTAGGGAGCACGGCTTGGGCTGCAGCTCAAACACGCCCTTGCACGGCCCGGGGGTCATCCACAGGCTGTGCGTCAGGCCGTTGCCGTGCACGCCGATCAGGAAGTCCGTGCTGGCCATGTGCGCGACCTGGTCCTGGAAGGAGTCGCCGTCGACAAAGTGCAGGAGGGAGAACTCGACGATGCCCTCGTCGTCGAGCTTGGTGAGCTCGGCTACGAGGGCGTCGTGCGCCGCGTCCGTGAGGCGCCGGTTCGTCTCCTGCCGCGTGAGGTACTTGACGCGCGGGCGGGGCGAGGGGCGCAGGTTCACGCTCCCCCTGTAGCCCTTGAGCACGCGCTGGCGCAGGTTGAGGAGGTACCCCGGGTGGACGGGCATGCGGAGGACGTCGCCCCACGGCTTCCAGGCCGCCGAGGGGCCGCGGTGCCCGGCCCACCGGTTGGCGAGGACGACGATGGGCATGCGGTACAGCGTGTTGGAGGCGGCGCGGGCGTCCCAGATCGCGCGCGACTCGATCTCGATCCCCGGGCTGGGTCAGTGCCAAACGGGGGAGAACTCACAACCACTTCTCCATGAAGAAGCGGTTCGCGCCCGCGTGGTCCTCCCACTGCGAGTCGTAGTTGAGGTGCTCGGGCGTGTCGTCGAGATCGTACATGTTGCGGAAGGAGACGACCTTGAAGTCGTCGAGCACGGCGCCCGAGCGGTAGCGGTAGTGGCTCCAGATGCGCCAGGCGCCGAGGAACGTCTCGCCGATCCAGTGGTAGTAGTGCGAGACGACTGCGTGAGCTCTTCCTGCGGGTGCGCGCACACATGTCGTCGTAGTTCATGAGCTGCGGTCAGCGGGCTCTGGGGTCCACTCACGAGGGGCGAGGGAAGGTCCTGGGCGGAGGCGGTGAGCTCGACGGCATCCTCGAGGAGGATGCTGCGGCCGAGCTGGTTCTCCTCCCGCACGAACGCGTTGATCCCCGGCTCGCGGATGGCGAGGATCTTGACCGCCTTATCGGCAGTGGGCACGCCGTCGTGCTTGGGCGTAGGCCGAATCGCAATGTGGTCGAGGTCGGGGACCGTCCACGGCTGATCCGTGACGACGTAGAAACTGTCGTTCTGCCAGTATCTGAGGTCAGCAGGTCCAGCGGCGGCGCACAGGTTCTCAAAGACGGTAAAGCCCGGCTGGTGCGCGAGGACGCTCGTGAGGCGCGCGGGCCCCGCATACCCCGTCCACCGCGTCTCTCTGAAGCGGAGGAAGCGCACGTCGGCGCGCGGGGAGACGAGGCTCTCGAGCGCAAAGAAGACGACGAGGACGAGGCCGAACGCCGCGCAGAAGTGGCGCCGGGAGAGGCGGTTCGTCATGGTGAGCGAGTGAGTGGATGAGGATGGGGATGCATTGTGCGTTTGCCTCGCCGGCGATCGTTGGACCACCGGGGGCTGGGATGCATTCACAGAGGCTGGTGTATATTATGGTGCAGGATTGTTGGAGGGCTAGGCCAATTCAGTAGAGTCAAACATGGCGGAGCTCAGAGATCGCGACAATCAGCCGGGTGGGTGTTCAGGCACCGGCTCTACAGCGCGTCAGGCTCGGTATGTCGGGATGCCAGATTATGCTTGGTTCCTCTCGGCATGTCGCTGCCGCTGCATCCAGCTCGAAGCGCAGGCGTGTATTATGAGGCTGGCGGGCATTGGGGGCGGACGCAGTGGTGGATCGTGATGCTATGTTTGAGCTGGTGGAGGCCGTCCATTCATGAGTGCGGGGATGCACAAACCGCGCCGATCCGCTCTCACCACGCTCGTGCCCTCCACATCCACCTTCCTTCACTCCCACTACTCACTCACTCATTCTTACTAACACAGGCGGGCAGACTTGGAGAAGCAACGTGTGGTTTGGGGAGGGTGAAGACCCGTGACGGCCGACCAGCACCCCCCGACAATCCCCACACCCCCGCTTGCGCGGCCTCTCCAAGCACCCACTCTGCTACACCACGCCCACCAGCTAGCGCCAGCAGGCGCTTGGTCAGACCTTCGGCCATCAACGGTAGCGCATCACGGACATGTGACCCTCCCCGGGTCCGGCTTGGCGGCTTGGTGGTGGGCATTCCGCACGCCCCCGCTATCTGGGAAACCGAGGCACGCGCTCATGCGGCGTCCTAGTGTGACGGAGATCACTGTCATTCCCTCTCCCGGTTCCCAACCTCGGCAGGTCGGCAGCTGACCCCTCGGCACGCTCGGGGGCTGCTGGAATCCAAAGCCGAAGCGAGGCCGGATCCGCAGTCTGCCTACCAGCTACAAGCGGCCATCGGCACATGGACGTTGGGCACGGGCACGGGCACGGTGACAAACACACCTCGTGCCTCCCCGCTTACCCCCCACCTATTTCCATGGGCATAACTGCATGCCCGCCCGGTGCCCGGGGCCCAGCCCCGTTGCGGCGAAACGTGTGTCGCGACCATGTCGCGACCGAGCAGACGCAGGCCCACCATTGGCCCCCTCACGGCTCCGAGTGGCCCCAACCCGCACTAATCCGCTCCACCCGGCTGACGTAAAGTGGCAGTCCGCACTGTTCCGCTCGGCCGCAGTGCGCAAGAGGCGAAATTTAGCCCGGCCAGGGGCTAAATTTTCCCCCCTCACCCGTAATTGCCCAGTCACGGTGTGCGGAGCAGTGCGGCATTCACAAACGTCGCCGCCCGGCCTCGGGGACGGCGTGCGGGTCGGGGACGACTCGGGTGACGCTATCTAAGGGTCTGCTTCCCCCCAGTGGTGCCGATGACAACTTACTTTATAATGCTGGCGCAGATTCTTCTACGCCCCCCCAAGGTTACTACCAAACACCAGAAACCATGAGTGAGAGTTCGCCACGAGACAGCGGGCGCTCGATCGAGGAGTACGCGGACGCGTCCAACTCGACGGTCGTGAGCACGGCCGCGCCCTCCCGCACGCCCTCCTTTACCGGCAAGACACAATTCAACAAGGACCTCAGCGAGTCGGCGTCTATCGCGCAGGAGGTCTCGGGGTTTGAGACAGATCTCAAGGTGGGTCACATGTCGCGCCCACACGTGCCGCATTCCGCCCCGCCACCCGCCACCATGGCTGACATCAGAACTACCAGGCCGGCCTCGGCGCGCGCGGCATCCCGCCCACCCGCGACCTCAGCCTTGCATGGGACCACCTGTCGATCCGCGGGATCGGCGGCGCCGACGACGTCGTGTTCGCACCAGACCTCGGCGCCATCTTCATGCCATGGACGGTCGCCAAGCAGAAGAAGCGGACGGAGCGGCTCATGGCCGCGCTGCGCGAGAAGCAGCCCGCCCCCGACGCCGACGCCATGAACTACCAGAAGGGCATGCCCACCCCCAAGAAGGGCGAGCCGGGCCTCCGCAAGGGCGAGCGCTACCTGCTCAAGGACTTCTCCGGCCTGCTCCGCCCCGGAGAGATGATGCTCGTCGTCGGCCGCCCCGGGTCCGGGTGCACGACGTTCCTCAAGTCGCTTGCGGGCCTCACCTCGTCGTACGCCGGCAAGGAGGGCGGCGTGTACTACGGTGCCCTCGAGGCCGGGTCCAAGGAGATGCGGCCGCTGCGCGCCGACGTGTCCTTCAACTCGGAGGAGGACCTGCACGACCCCAACCTCCTCGTCGGGCGCACCATGGACTTTGCCCTGCGCAACGAGACGCCGGCGGCGTCGGCCCGCCCGCTCGGCGCCGACGGCAAGCCCATCTCCGCCAAGGAGTACCAGGAGAAGACCAAGCACGACCTCCTCCGCGCCTTTGGCATCGAGCACACCCTCAACACCAAGGTCGGCGACCAGTACGTCCGCGGCGTCTCGGGCGGCGAGCGCAAGCGCGTCTCGCTCGCCGAGGTCCTCACGACCAACGCCCAGATCCAGTGCTGGGACAACGCCACCCGCGGCCTCGACGCCTCGACGGCACTTGGCTTCGCCCGCGTCTGCCGCACCCTCTGCGACGTCACCAACCGCATCAACGTCGTCTCCCTTTACCAGGCGGGCAACGGCATCTACGACCTCTTCGACAAGGTGACGGTCATCGCCGAGGGCCGCCTCCTGTACTACGGCCCCCGCGCCGAGGCCCGCCCCTACTTTGAGGCCCTCGGCTTCAAGCACATGGACGGCGCCAACACCGCCGACTACCTCACCGCCGTCACTGCGCTCAACGAGCGTGAGATCATCCCCGGCTTTGAGGGGAGCGTGCCGTCCACGCCCGCCGAGTTTGCGCGCATCTACCAGCAGAGCGACGTCGCGCGCCGCATGCGCGCCGAGGTCGAGGCCTACCTCGCCGACAAGGCCACGCGCGACGCCGAGACCCGGAGCGCGCGCGAGTGGGACGCCCTCGTCAAGGACAAGGGCACGATCCGCGCCCTGCCCCAGAAGGTGTCGTTCCTCCAGCAGATCAAGGCCGCCGCCATCAAGGACGCCCAGCAGCGCTGGGGTGACCAGTGGTCGCTCTGGGCGCGCCAGGCCACGACCCTCATCCAGGCCCTGTTCAACGGCTCGGTCTACTACGCCATCCCCAAGACGACGGCCGGCCTCTTCCTCCGCGGCGGCCTGCTGTTCATGCTCGTCCTGTTCCCGATCATCCTGTCGTTCGCCGACGTCCAGTCCGCCTTTGTCGGCCGCTCCGTCCTCGCCAAGCACAAGGCCTACAGCATGTACCGCGCCGGCGCCGTGCTCGCGGCGCAGACGCTCGTCGACCTGCCCATCTTCTTCGTCCAGATCTTCCTCTACGTCCTCGTCTCGTACTTCATGGCCAAGCTCAAGATGGACGGCGGCCTGTTCTGGATCGCCTTCCTCTTCTCCTGGCTCTCGGCCCTGTCCATGACCACCCTCTTCCGCACCATCGGCTACGCCTTCAACACGTACAACGACGCCTCCAAGATCTCGGGTACCGTCTTCACCCTGTTCGTGCTGTACGGCGGCTTCGTCGTCTACCAGCCGTCCATGCACCCCTGGTTCTCGTGGATCCGCTGGCTCAACCCGACCTACTACGCCCTCGAGCCCCTCCTCGCCGGCGAGCTCGAGAACCTCGACCTCCAGTGCTCGCCGCCCCAGCTTGCCCCCTACGGCCCCGCGTACGAGGGCATGCCCCAGTCGTGCGCCATCGTCGGCGGCACCCAGGGCTCCACCATGGTCAGCGGCACCGTGTACGCGCACGAGGCCCTCGAGTTCTTCACCGACCACCGCTGGCGCAACTTTGGCATCATCATCGCCCTCTGGGTCTTCTTCCTCGCCCTCGGCATGTTCTTCCTCGAGCGCCTGCCCGCTGCCGGCAGCACTCAGGGTGTGACTCTGTACAAGCGCGGCGGCGGTGGTGCGTTCATCAAGGCCGCTGAGAAGAACGGTACTCTCCCCCGCGACGAGGAGGAGGGTGGCGAGGCCGCCGTCGCCACCGAGAAGCCCCACGGCGCCTCGAACGGCGACGACCTTGCCGCCGGCGGCACCAGCACCACGTTTACCTGGAAGGACATCAACTACACTGTGCGCCACGAGGGCAAGGACCTCCAGCTCCTCCGCAACGTCAGCGGCTACTGCAAGGCCGGCACGATCACTGCACTCATGGGTTCCTCGGGTGCGGGCAAGACGACCCTCATGGACGTCCTGGCTGCCCGCAAGTCCGAGGGTGAGATTACCGGCGAGGTGCTCCTCAACGGCTCGCCGCTCCCGATCTCGTTCCAGCGCACCACCGGTTACTGCGAGCAGCTCGACGTCCACCTCCCCCAGTCGACTGTGCGTGAGGCGCTCGAGTTCTCGGCCCTCCTCCGCCAGCCCCGCCACTACTCGGACAAGGAGAAGCTCGCGTACGTCGACACGATCATCGAGCTCCTCGAGCTCCAGGACCTCGAGGACGCCATCATCGGTGTTCCCGGCGCCGGCCTCGGCGTCGAGCAGCGCAAGCGCCTGACCATCGGTGTCGAGCTCGTCGCCCGCCCCACCCTCCTGTTCCTGGACGAGCCGACCTCGGGTCTCGACGGCCAGTCCTCGTTCCTCATCGTCCAGTTCATGCAGAAGCTCGCCGCCGCCGGCCAGTCCATCGTCTGCGTCATCCACCAGCCCTCGGCCGCCCTCTTCGCGGGCTTTGACAACCTCCTCCTCCTCAAGGCCGGTGGCCGCACCGTCTTCTTCGGCGCCGTCAAGGACGTGCCCGCCTACTTCTCTGGCAACGGCATCGAGTGGCCCAAGGACGTCAACCCCGCCGAGTTTATGATCGACGTCGTCTCGGGCGACCTGTCCAAGGACCGTGACTGGCACGAGGTCTGGCTCGCCAGCCCCGAGCGCGAGCAGATGATGCGCGACATCGACATTGTCAACCAGGAGGCTGCGGCCCACGCCGTCACCACCGAGGAGGACAGCCACCGCTTCGCCTCGCCGTTCTGGACCCAGCTCCGCGTCGTCGTCCACCGCTGCAACGTCCAGCTCTACCGCGACACCGAGTACATCATGAACAAGTTCATGCTCCACATCATGACGGGCCTCATCGTCGGCTTCACCTTCTGGAAGATCGACAACTCGTACGCCGGCCTCAAGGACAAGGTCTTCTCCATCTTCCAGTTCGTCTTCGTCGCCCCCGGTGTCATCGTCCAGACCCAGCCCAAGTTCATCGCCAACCGTGACATCTTCGAGAAGCGCGAGCGCAAGAGCATGCTCTACTCGTGGAAGGTCTTCGTCCTCGGCGAGATCATCGCCGAGTGGCCATACCTCCTCATCTGCGCGCTCCTCTACTGGGCCACCTGGTACCCCACCAGCGGCTTCTCGATGGCCGCTGGCGCCGCCGGCCCCGTGTTCCTCGTCATGGTCTTCTACGAGTTCCTGTACACGGGCATGGGCCAGTTCATTGCCGCGTACGCCCCCAACGCCGTCTTCGCCGCCATGGTCCTCCCCCTCTTCATCTCGATCCTCGTCACCTTTGCCGGCATCATGATCCCCTACCCCGCGATCACGGCCTTCTGGCGCTACTGGCTCTACTACCTCGACCCCTTCACCTACCTCATGCAGGGCCTCCTCACGTTCCCGATCTGGAACGAGCCCGTCAAGTGCAAGAGCTTCGAGTACGGCTACCTCGACCCTCCTGCGGGCCAGACCTGCGGGCAGTACTTTGAGCCCTTCCTCAAGTACGCGACCGGCTACGTCAACAACCCCGACGCCACCAGCGGCTGCGAGTACTGCGGGTACGCCAAGGGGTCCGAGTACCTCGCGAGCATGAACATCACGCGCAAGATTGACGGGTGGAAGGGCGCGCTCATCACCCTCCTCTTTGTCATCACGTCGTACGCGTTCGTCTTCCTCCTCCTCAAGCTGCGGTCCAAGGCCACCAAGACCGCCAGCAAGTAGGGAGCCGAGACTAAACCACACAACACCTATAGAACACTATACACCTAGACATCATAATGTACTGCATTGCATCGATCATGTGGGGCAACGAAGCGAGGGCGAGATGTCAGATGGTTTGGAAGGCAGCTGGGCGGTTTGGTATTGTGACCGTGGTCTGCGGCCTCGTCCGACGCCACCTTATTA
The DNA here is from genome assembly GCA_023630115.1 of Cutaneotrichosporon sp. PK4640. NCBI lineage: Eukaryota > Fungi > Basidiomycota > Tremellomycetes > Trichosporonales > Trichosporonaceae > Cutaneotrichosporon > Cutaneotrichosporon sp. PK4640. The sequence goes on along the minus strand of JAMALN010000447.1, from coordinate 17,849 downwards.
AGCTCAATGCCAAATGCCGCCCCAAACTGCTAAATTAGCATGGACCCTGCACGATTACATGCTTAGCTCGGCCTCTCCGCGACATCTGGTCGCCAGCGGTGGAGACGCGTCTGCACATGTACTGTACAGTACGCGCATGTAAGCATTCCTCCAGCCCTTCGGATTACTTGGACAGCGGGAATGCGGGTCTCCGATGCGAGCGGACGGAAGCGAGATGGGGGTGGGAAGCTCGCTGCCGCAGCATGCGTCGCCACCGCGTCACCTGCTCGGCCTGCCGGTGGCTCGGTGGCGCGCGCCACCCGCCGCCCGTGCGTCAGCGGCCGCGCCGCCGCAGCACATTGCATGGAATGGTGCATCTTTTTCTCGCTTCAAAGATCGCGCGACCCATTCATTCACATTGTACTCGCACCCATTCAACGCTTTGTCGCACTCGCGCACTCGCTCCCACACTATCCAGTCTCAATCGCAACGGCAACGCGGGCCCCAGACGCCTGCCTCCCCGCACCCCGCTCCAGTGCCCCATTCGAAACGCGATCCGCACGCGTCGATCCCCCCACTCCCCCCACTTGACGTCACGCACTCGCCCCCCTCGCCCCCACCCCCTCGGCGTCGGATTCAACCTTCCTCACTCACATACTCCCGCTCACTGTCCGCTATCCACGCCCCGACCGCTCTCAACAGTCCGCTCCACAACATCTCTATCTACCACAAGGCTCTCCGCATCTTCCAGTCCGCACACCCACACCTCTCCACACACCCGCCAGCCCCCACGGCCTCCCGACGTCGCACACTCCCAAGCCAAGCGAGCCCAGCTCTCACTCTTAAGACGCTCGCGTGACCAACAACACCTTCCTTGCTATCGTTCACACCAACCACCTTGGCCACCGCAACCACCATGTCACCCACGCCCACGTCGTCAACCTCGTCGAGCCCACTGGCCTCGTCCCCCACGAACATGATGCCCCCGCCGTCCTCGTCCCCGCCGACACTCCTCGGGATCCTCGCGGACATCAGCAAGCGGCACGACCCCGCGCGTTCGCCGCTCATGTCGCCCACGTCTCCCACATTGCTCCCGCCACTCCCGCACTCGAGCCCCATCGTGGGTGCCAGCACAGTTCCGCGCGTGTATCCGTACGCCCAGCTCTCCCCTATCACCCCGGCGACCGACGCGTCCATACCCTCGCGAATCGAGGATGAGATCGCCCGTGTGCGCGTCTGAGACACAGCGGTGCAGGGGGCGGGACGGTGAGTCTGTCGGTGTCGCGTGACTGACTCCAGGCCTCCGATCAAGCAGATGAGAGGATGTTGTGCATAACTGAAGATCTGTACCATAGCATGTAGACAAAGTTTCGTCGCGCATCGCAAGGGCACTGTGCAGGTCAGCAGGCCAGCTCGGGTGGGCAGGACCGCATTCCGCGATGTGACTGACACCGTACCGCCTGAACTCACGCATTCCACCTCTGGAGACGCGACCCAACTGCATGGCTGCTCGGACGCGAACTGTTTCCGACCCGCACTCATGAATCTTGGAATGGGTAGCGAGAACGATCGCGGCCATATCAGCTGGGTCAGATTAGGCCGGGATGCTCTTATATATAGCCTGCGTGCACTCGCTCACTCTCACGCACTCCACACCACCCAGCCACAACCATGCCGCAGGGTACGCACCCCCTCGAGCCCAGCTCACCCAGTCCTCCTCCACCTCAAGAACGACATGACCTTCACCCCCCTGTCCCTCAAGACGGGCTGGAAGGTCCAGACGGTCACCAAGGCGAACGAGTTCATCGGCGACGCCGAGGGCACGGGCGCGAGCGCCTACGTGTCCGTCGAGATGCCCGAGGGGTGGCAGCGGTTCGGTGCGTCCAGCACTACAAAGCTGACGGCAGAGGGTCAGATCTACTTCGAGGGCTCGCTGCTCGGCAAGACGGGCAGCTTTGTCATCGCCGCGCACCGCGGCCGCATGGCCGACAAGGTCACGGCCGAGTGGGAGATCGTGCCGGGCTCGGGAACGTGGGTCGGTGGCGGTAGCGGGGCTAACCGCAGCGGCGAGCTCGCTGGGATCCACGGGACTGGGCCGTACCACGCCGTTCCGCCGTTCGCGGAGGGCAAGTGCGAGATGGAGGTCGAGTTTGCGGAGGGGAACGGCGTCGGGTGCTCGTAGTGGACTCGAAGGGTTCTGAGGCTCTTGAGCAGGAGCATGCAGTTGTTTGGTTCCAGTCGCACCCTGCGTGTCCGTGTTAGGCGCACCGTGCAGAGCTTATCGGCGGGCGATTCACGGCCTTCAGGCCGGGGTTGGATCCTTGGAGGAGCAGAGCGTCTGAAATGGAGTGCTGTCTCACTAAAGGCCGTGATAAGCTGCGGTAGTCGCCGAAAGCCCACCAGACGCGCCCACACAGCTCAAACGTGTCTGCTCAGCCGACCCACTGTATTCCACCACCCATGTCTCTGCTCTCATCTCACCAACCTCATCAACATCTACGCTGAGCAGATGAAGGAAGGGGTAGGGCCGATCCCCGATGCCCAGCAAATATCTCCGTTCCGGCTCCACTCACGGACCGGTGATCGGTCCGGCCAGGCACACGGACTTGACCCCACCCAGCAACCCGAACTCTCAACCACACCTTCCCCGATGAAGCCCGCCCGTATCAACACCCGCTTCCATTCATGACCGGACTTCTCCCCCTCAACATCAACCATGAGCTCACCGCCGCCGCGCTCGCCGCTATCGCGGCGCCGCTCCCTCTCGTCTTCGGATGACGAGCCGCGCAAGCTCCCCAGGAAGGAGCGGAAGAAGTACAGCTGCGAAGGTAGTCCTTGGCGAGAGGAGGGCTGACACCAGAATGCCGCCGCCTCAAGCTCAAGTGTGATCGCGAGTGTGAGCTGACGCCCGCTGACCAAGCTGACACCAGTCCCGTGCCAGAACTGCATCAAGCGCGGGTGCAGGGAGATCTGTCCGTCTGGGGTGCGGCCTGCAACAAGAGGGTGAGTCAGCTGCGCGGCCATCGTCGGTTAGCTGACAACAGAGTACGGAAGACGGAGAAGGGCCCGTCGTCGCGCGAGATTGAGCTCGAGCGCCTGCTATCTCAGCACGGCATCGCCCTCCCCCGCGAACCTTCCCCACCCGCTCAGAACCAGCAGAAGAGCGCAGAGCCGGCGCCCCCACCGCGACGGAGTCCCAGCCCTCCTCCTCCGCTGCAGCGACGGACTCCAATGGTATCGGACGAGAGGTCGCAGCCGCTCGAACGGCCTGCGTTCACGCCCAACACATCTGCGCTTCTTGAGACGGCACTGGAGCCGACAGGGCTCGAGGCGTTCGTGGAGGCCGCGACGCAGCTCGAGAATTCGGCTAGGTCACAGCCCGCGCCCCCGCCGATCATACCCAGGTTAGGCTCGACGTCGAGCAATTCGCCGAACCCCACGACCTTCCCCCTTCCCCATCTGCATTCGAACACATCGCCCAACTTTCCCGCGTCGCGCCACTCGTTCACCCGCTCAGCACACACGGACGAACGCGAGCTGCCGTACGATGACGGATTGAGCTCGGGCACGCTGGTCATTGCGGCAGGACGGTCAAAGTACTTCGGTCCTCGGGCCGGCAACGAGTGGCTCAAGGATGTGAGTGCGGAACCAGCTATCTGCGTGACTCAGAGAGCTGACACTCAGCAAGAGATCGATGAGCCGGAGGATGAGGCACTCCCGACCCGCCCGCCTTCTCAAGAACCTTCCTCTGACAATGGCACAACCTCGGACGCCGCATTCTTCCGCAAGATCGACAAGGCGTGCAAGTCGTTCCCCTTCGCCTCCTCCTCGCGCAACCTCTCGATTAGCAGCCTCCTCAAGCGTCTCCCGCAGGAGTCGCAGGGACGCGCGCTCCTCGACTCCTACTACCGCTACTTCACCTGGTCGTGAGCTACACGGCCTCTTTCAGTAGCTAACGACAGATACGACATCGTCTCCCACGACAAGCTCGGGCGGCTCTTCGACCGGGTATACTCGACCAGCACGCACGGCGACATGACGCCCGACACGGCCGTGTTGTTCGTGCATGAGCTTGCACTCGTGTTTGTCGTGCTGGCCATGGGTGCGCTACATCACCTCGAGCTGCAGCCCGACGACCCGATGGCCGAGGAGTTCTTAGCTGCTGCGCGGGCCTGCTTAACCAAGGGCAACTTCTTGGTATACAACACGGTGCCATGTGTGCAGACGCTGCACCTCATGGCCCACGTTCATTTGTGAGCTGATTCTTCCCCCAGGTGAGCTGACGACAGGGAGACGGATAAGGGACGCAACGGAGACACGGCCTGGCCACTGTGGGGTTTGGCTATGCGGATGATCCAAGCCGTGAGCTCGACCGGGCACGATGTCAGCTAACATCAGATGGGCGTGCATCGTGACGGAATGCGCTGGAACCTAGCGCCCGAGGACGTCGAGGAACGCCGCGTTGTCTTCTGGAACATGAACGCCGCCGACGTCTTCCAAGCCAACTGCTTCTCGCGCCCTTCCTCCCTGCAGCTGCGATATTGCGACGTGCAGTTCCCGCACGACGAGGACCTGGCGCGGAGCAACGGCGAGGAGAGGGGCTTCCACACGATCAAGTACGAGATCTGCCAGTTCTCCTCCGAGATCCTCGATCAGACGCTCGACCTCCGATCCCCACCGACGATGGAGGCCGTGATGGCCCTGCACAACCGCATGATCGACTTCGAGCGGGGGATACCATTCCGCCTCCGCTGCCGGGCGGGGCTGCAGGCCGCCCCGTCGCTTTACCCGACGCACGAGGAGGCGGTCGCCAACTCCCCCGAGATCGACCGGTGGAACCTCAAGCTCACGTTTCAGCAGCACTTCATCTCCCTCCTCCTGGCCGAAGCCCTTGTCAATCTTCACCGCCCGTACTTCGTCAAGGCGCTGCAAGCGCGCCCCGACGACCCCGTCCGCTCCGAGTGGGGCGCCTCGTTCCTCATGACCATCGAGCGAAGCAATGTAGGTGACATGCAGCTGATACCACCTAACACCAGGTCCTTATCCAGCTCGCGTGCGCGCAGTACGCGGCGCACCCGCACGTCATGGCGCGCCACTGGTTCATGTGGTTCCACGCCTTCAACTCCGCGGTGACGATGGCGACAGTCATCCTAGCGGACCCGCACAACGAGCTGGCGACTTTCTGCCTCGCGCAGCTCGATCAGGTCATCGGGGTATACACTCAGCTCGTGCTCAGCCGGACGAGCAGCAGGATGAGCCAGAACCTGCGGTGGCTCATGCGTCTCCGCCAGCGCGCCGTGGAGGCCATGGAGCGCGCTCCCGCCGAGGCTCGTATGGACAGGCTGGGCGAGGATTCCGAGCTGCTCGGCTGGCGCACGAGACTAGTGGAGCGCACGGCTAAGGGCGTGAGGAAGGCGACCAACATCGTCTCCATGTCGCCAGCTACGACGCTCACGACGCCCTCGCCCAACACCCGGCTTGATCAGAACATCTCGAACGCCCTCGAGCAGTACCTCACTGGCCCGGAGCCGCAGGCGCCCCTCGAGGCGAGCCCGACGGACCTGTACGCGTCGACGGACCAGATGGTGAGTTTGAGAAGACGTGGAGCTCCAGCGCGGTCGTCTGGTGAGCTGACAGCAGCTGCATACCTTCTGGGATCCGACTACTGTTTTGGGTTTGACAGGGGATACTGGGACTGCGAATGTGAGTGCCAGTTGGAAGGCTTTCGTACAGCTGACACTAGTCTCTCATGTGGTGGGACCTCGAGTTCCCCATCGCGACGCCCACGTCCGCACCGGGCACCGGTGGAGGGTAGCACTCCCTCCGTTCACCTATACAGTCACATTACATAGCACCCAAGTGATACACATTTGCTCGCCATCGTTCCATGCCCCTGCAGTCCTCGCTCGCATCCACCTTCTCGCGTTGTCGGCTTGCTCGATCGCACCTGCAAGATCGATCTCGCTGACTTGATCGCCCTCGTCCACTTACTCGCTCTGCTTGCCTCTCTTCATGAGCGTCATCAGGGTCTGGAGGTTGCCATTGGCAACAGCAAGCTCGCGCTCAAGCTCCTGTATACGCTTGTCGCGCGTGGCGACCTGGCGCGACAGGTCCTCGAGCTCCTCCTTGCGGCGCAGACGGTGCTTCTGCGCCGAGCGGCGGTTAATCGAGCGACGGTCTGATGTTAGCTGAAGCCGTGCGCATGGGCTTACGTTCAAGACGGGCCTGCTTCTGGTCGGCTTCCTCCTCCGGAAAGCTGACGGCGTGGGAGCGGCGGCGTGAAGAGCTAGCGGTCGAGGAAGGTGCCGGCGGGACGTTGCGCGAGCTTGATCCAAGTGCCTGCGCGGTCGGGGCAATGGTCTGCACGCCGTTCGAGTTCCCGACGTTCCAAGTCGGCGCCGACGACCCAAGGTTGAGCGCGCCTAACTCGTTGAGCGGCGAGGGGGATGCCGCGGCGGACAGGGGCTGGTTCATCGTGTCGTCCCCGTCGTCGTCAGTGGTGACGTAGCTGCCGCTTCCCTCGGTAGAGGAGAGCGAGTAGTTGGAGTGATGCGATCTGTGGGATAAGGCGGAGGTGGGGCGCTCGACGGAGGGGCCGGTGAAGGCGGCAGTCCCGGTGAAGCCGGACCCCGCGAAGGCGGCGGGCGAGATGGTCTGCGGTGGAGGCGCGTGCTGCTGGAACTCGAACGCGGTGTTCGTCGTCTCAAACTCGGAGTTCGCGAAGAAGTCGACGTTGGGCGCCGAAGGGTCCTCGACGAACGAGAGGGGGTTGAAGCTGTCCTGGTTGATGTGGTTGTTGGGGTCGCTCAGTGAGATCTCGCCAGGAAGCGTGCGGCTCTCAGTGAGGTAGCGCGTGAGAAGCTCGGCGCCGACGCCGTCGTCGCTCTGGAGGACGCCCACGCGTCCGCTGATGAGGGCGTCGAACTCGCGCCCAACGCTGTCCTGTGGACGGAGGGGGTTGGACGAGGAAGGCGCGTTGCGGCGGTCACGGTTGTTGCTGTCGGCCTTGATCGTCGCGGCAGACGAGTTGAAGCTGGAGTTAGAGGGAGGAAGACGAAGAGAAGACAAGGTATAAGTACTCACGAGTCGGCTGCGCCGAGGAGGGGAGGCATGGTGGCAAAGGAAGAGGTTGACTAGACTTTGAAAGGGATCGTCGGGGTTATGTAGACAGCACGGTGATGGTGACGGCCTAGAGGCCGAGCGCGAGGGCAGGGGCGAGGCTGGGGGATGCCGTGATGCTGCGCTGCTTCCCTTTGCACAAGGAGAGGGGCGAGTGTTGAAGGGAGCGAGACAAGAACAATGCGGGGAAGCGCAGTGGGTGCTGGGAGAGTGCGCGAGGAGTGAGTGACGCGAAGAGTGATTGGCGCGGTCGGGTCGGGTGGCGAGTGGACGGTCGAGGGACGAGGATTGCTCGGCGGTTGACGTGTCGCACAGAACCACGGAAGACAGGGAAGGTTTGGCGAGGGACCTGGAAGTAGGGGACCCGGATGGGGGTGAAGAAGAATGCGATGAAGACAGAGGAAGACGACGAGAGAGGGAGAGAGAGAGTGGAAGAGAGAGTGAGTGTCACGTGTCAAGAGGATGAAGCGGGAATCGGAACACCCGTAGGGCCTCCACCCAGCACCCAGGCCGCCCCAGCGCCCAGCGCGCGCCCAGCGGTATGCATAGCACAGCCAGCACAGCCAGGTTGAGTTTCACCTGAGCAGAGGCACCAAACCTTGCTTGGCTGGTTGACTGGACTGATCACCGCGTGGGGCACACGCCCCCAAGTCTCCCACGCCCAATCCGGCTACAAGGTTTCCCACGGTCAGCATGAGCCCCAGTCCCGTCACCTCTCCCACGGTTGACGAGTGTTTGGTCTGACTCACGGTTCTACCACCTAGGGCGATCCGCCGACCAGCGAACACCAGGCCGAGCCGCACTGTGCACCGCGCACCGGAGGTCACTACAGCTTGCAGCTACATAGCTTGATGCACCGAGGACCGCAGCCGCGCGGCCGATGGTGCCTTCAATCATGCACTGCCTTTCCAAGCGCCAAAGGGCGCTTAAAGGCGCAAGCGTGCAATCAACTGGGTGTGTGCTGCGGAATGGCAGAAGATCGCGAACACGGCGAACAGCGTGGGTGTGTAACTTGGGCACTGCATCAAGTACACCTTGCTGCTTGTCCTGATTGCGGACTGCATCTGGCACCTCCATGTGCATATGTGCATCGCATCGATCAAGTTGAGTCGCTCTGATTTCGGCACCTAGGGATCTGCGGAGGAGCGGCACAGCGCGCAGCGCAGCGGGAGGGAAGATCCGCATGGTATGCACACCTTCCCCCGCACTTCTCACCATCACACTTGACACAGCTCTCATTCTCACTCTCGCCATGCTCGCCACCACTTGTTGACCTGGTCATCACCCACTCCCGATTGGCCGACGAACGCCGAGGTACGGGGATGTCCGTTATCCGCTCGCAAGCGCCGGCACTTACCGACCGGCATCGTTGTCGGCTACGGGCGAGCCCGACCGTATTCCTCGGGTGGGGTGGGCAGGGCGCGTAAATAACCTACCGTCGTCCCAGTAGCCTTCCCCGCATTCATCAGACCATGTTCGCACGTCCGCTGGCTCGTGCAGCTCGCGCGGGGCGTAGCTCGGCGCGCCGCTTCGTCTCTACGTCGACGTCCACAAGCTCTGGGTTCACTCGCGTCGCTCTCGCGGTTGCAGGCGCTGCCGCTGTCGTGAGTTCACTCAATAGCTTCAACTGACGATAGGTGGGGACGACCTACGCCCTCCTGCCCCAAGCGCACGCCGACGCCTTGCGCGTTACCAAGGCCGGCGAGCGGATCATTACCCTCGAGGAGCTCGGGAAGCACTGGCAGGCTGGGTCGCTCTGGGTTGCTGTCGACGGGAAGGTGTACGAGTGAGTCGACTTGCTCATTGCTGAAGCTGACCGCAGCGTGTCCGACTTCGCCAACATCCATGTGCGTGGGGTTGAGGTTCAGCCAGCTGGGGCCTTCGGAAGGTGAGCTGACGCCAGCCGGGCGGTATCCGCATCCTCCTCGAGAACGGAGGACGCGACGCAACCAAGCTCTTCCATGCCATTCACCCGCCGAACACGATCCGCAAGTACGCCAAGGAGGTGCCGTGCGTTGGTGTGATCGATCCTGAGGGTGCGTTTGGGCACAGCTGCGTTGGCATTGATCGGAGCTAACTGCAGAACTCGCAGCGCTCGCCTCTCAACGGAGTGCCGAAGACGACCGTATTGACGCGGCTCGCAAGGCACTCTTTGGCGTTGACTCGGTCGTCGGCATCTCCGACTTTGAGGTGAGCACATCGGGAGGCTCAGCTTCGAACATCCTGCGGGCTCAGCTGACCTCAGCGCTACGCCAAGGACCTGCTCCCCTTGCACGCATGGGCGTACTACTCGACTGGCGCGGACACTGAGGGGGGTGAGTCCTGCCTACTCTGCCTGTGGTCGCGGCTGCCCCAACCTGTGCAGGCTGACACCAGCCCTCACCGAAAACGCTGCCATCTTCAAGCGCCTCTTCTTCCGCCCACGCATCATGCGCGATGTCCACGACGTTGATACGTCCACCGAGTTCCTCGGCGTCAAGTCGAGCATCCCGGTGTACGTGGCGCCAACGGCTCGTAACGGGCTCGGCCAGCCTGAGGGCGAAGTCGCTGTGACGCGCGGCGCGGGCGCAACAGGGATCTTCCAGGTGCTCTCGCACTACGCATCTCGCTCGCTTGAGGAGGTCAAGGCTGCTGCGCGCGAGGGGCAGCAGATTGGCTGGCAGCTGTACCTCAATCCCGACCGGTGAGCTTTCGGCCCCGCAAAAGCTGACAGCAGCGAGCGCAGCCGCGAGGCCATCGAGGAGGCCGTGGAAGCGGGCGCCCACTCGATCTGGATCACCGCGGACACTGTGACTGTGAGCTCCACGACCCCCACCATAGCTGACAGCAGCTCGGGAAGCGCGAGACGGAGCGCCGGCTGAACGCCGAGGCCAACCCCGCTCCCAACGGCAAGCCGCTGAGTCGCGAGCGCCAGCGTTTCGGGTAAGTTCGCGAAGGAGTTGCTGAAGCAAGCTTCAGTGCGCATGACACCCGCATGTCGTGGGATGACATTGCCTTTGTGAAGAAGCACGCGCCCGGCCTTCCCGTTGTGATCAAGGGTGTCGGCGCGTGGGAGGACGTTGTGCTCGCATACAAGTATGGTGCGGACGCGGTCGTGCTCTCCAACCATGGCGGACGACAGCTCGACTTTGCGCAGCCACCCATGAAGGTGCTGTACGAGGTCAACAAGAACGCGCCGCAGGTTCTGCACCGCAAGAACTTCAACATCTTCCTCGATGGCGGTGTGCGGCACGGCACGGACGTGCTCAAGGCGCTGTGCCTCGGCGCGACGGCTGTCGGATTGGGCCGGCCCTTCATCTACGCCGCGACGGGTTGGGGCTCGGACGGTGTCGAGAAGGCTGTGGAGCGTGAGTCGTGCCCAGGCCAAGTTAACCCCAGTCCTCGAGGAGGAGATCACGATCGGCATGCAGCTCCTTGGCGTGACTCGCGTCGACCAGCTCGGCCCCCAGTACCTCGACACGTCCAAGATCTAGCCGACACGGCAAGATCATACTATAGATGCATGCGAATGGCAGGTATACATTACACTCTATCCACTGGTATCGGCATTACACATGGTCTACTAGAAGCCCTTCTTGTGGATGATGTCGGGGTCCTCCTTGTACTCGTCGGCGGTGATAAAGATCTTGCGCGCGCTCGACAGGCCGGCCAAGATTGACCCCCCGATCCACGTCGAGTACTTGCGCTCTGGAGGCGCGTATATCTTAAGCTTGACGTCCTTGAGCGAGAGCTTCTTGACCTCGTGCAGCAGGCGGTCGCCGAAGCCGGTGCAGAGTGTCGACCCGCCCGAGAGGACAATGTTGGCGAACAGCGCCTTGCGCAGGTCGAGGTCGGCGCGGTTGATCGAGTCGACAATGACCTGGTGGACACCAGGGTACTCCTCACCGACGAGGTCGGGGTTGAAGAGGATCTCGGGGGCGAGAAAGCGCTCCGAGCCGAGCTGGATCACCTTGCCGTCCGGCAGGCGGAACTCCTCCCATGCGCCGCCGTTGTCCTTCTCCTCCTTGGTGGGGTTGAGGGAGAGGTAGCACGTCCGCTCCTTGATGGTGCGCACGACCTCCTTCTCGGCAGAGGTGTGGAGGTAATGCCCAGCCTTGCGGAGCAGCAGCTGAAGATGGTCGGTGACATCGCTGGGGTGAGCTCTGTGTCTCTCTCTGCCTCCTCTCTCTCCCTCCCAACGTACCGGCCCGCGAGGTCTATCCGCTGGATAGCGTGCGGCAGAGCAAACCCTTCGAACACTGGCACGGCGTGCGTCACGCCGTCTCCCGAGTCGAGGACGATACCTGTCGTTCGCCCGGTCGAGTACCTGCTGTCAGCTCCCTCTTGTTTATGCTCACAAGGAGAGAATGGCCTGGATGCTAGTGAAGAACGCGGGGACGTTAAACGTCTCGAAAAAGATCTGGGCCGCCGTGTCGCGGTTCTGCCGCGGGTTGAGTGGCGCCTCGGTCAACAACACGGGGTGTTCCTCGGACAGCGCGCTCAGCCCCTCGGTGTACACCCAGTTCCAGATACGCTCCATGTCGTCCCAGTCGGTGACGACGCCGTGCTCGATGGGATACTTGATCTTGAGGAGTCCGCGGAGCTCCTGCGCGCGCTTGCCGATAAAGTGCGTGTCCTGGATCGCGCCGGCCATCACGCGCGGGTGCTTGGGCCTCCCGACGCTGGGGGTCAGCGGCGAGCCGAGCGCGGCGGGGTGGCACAAGAGCGCGCCCCTCAGCCTAGACGTACAAGCTTGGAATGTAGCATGTCGGCTGCTCTTGCCCCGCGAAGCCGGCCTTGATCGTGCCCGAGCCCTGGGGTCAGCTCGGCTGGCGGCGCGCGCACATTGTCAATGACGACGGGCTGGTTCATGAGACTGGCGTCAGCGCTTGCATACGAGCGTTGGGAGAGCTTACACATCGTCGAATTCTGCGGCCATGGCGGGCAGTGGGCCGCGGTGGGTATCGAGGTGTTTGGCTGGAAGAGCTGGAATGTGTGGTCGTGTAGATGCGGGTCTCTGACGCGTTCGAGCAGGCGCGACCCCCTTGGAACTGGGTGGGGCCCAAATAAGGTGATACCCACGTGGCAGGACACACGACCTCCACCGGCCACCGGACGAGTCCAGTTCAGTTAGGGAAGGTCGACGACTTTGGCCTTCGCTCCATTCTCACCTCGACATGCAGCACCGCTGCGCAACCGTCAAGCGCGACAAGCCGGTATTTGACGAAGCGAGACAAGGGTGACGGGGTGACGGGGTGAGGGTGGAGTGGAGAAGAAGGAGGGAGCGGTAGACGACAGGGGGCAGGCAGCAGGCTTGGAGTGTTCGCACTGCCCTCGCCCTAACCGCAGCACCCGTGGCGCACCGACGCGTCCTTTGGAGAAACATCCCTGCAGTGCAGGAATTGGGCCGAGGATCTCCTTCGCGTGCGCCTCGCCATTGCACAGCGGCCCGGCAGTTGGTACAGAGAGCGTTCCCAGACTGCGGAGCGTTTGAGGTCGCGCCCGACCCGACCTGTGCGCTCTCAACGCTTCCGAGCAGCGTGAGAAGTGTTAACCTTCGTCCCCTGCAGCATGATCATCACATGGCACACCCCGGGACATCAAGCTGCACCTACCGCTGCTGGTGCTTCTTTGGGTGCGACGTCGAGATCTACCTCGACACACGGGCCACGCTCTGTCACTTTCCACAGCTTCCCCCCCGGTCCCTCGATGCCTCCCCCCACCACCTCGCCTTAGGTCGCTATTAAAAGCCCTCGTGAGGCTAGCTTACACCCCATTCTCCGATCCTTCACCTCCAAACGACTTGGCCCCATGTCGTTCTTCTCCTCGTGGTCGTCAACCCCGGCACCCCAGGCGCCTCAGCCTGCCTGGCAGCTCGCAGGCTGGGCGTCCATCCAGCTCGCCCGGTCCGACCGCATGCGCTTTATCAACTTCCCTGCGCCCGTCATTGACCACATGCGCCAGACGCTCCGCGCCAGCTGGCCCAAGGGTCTCGACGGGGAGAAGGACCTGAGCGAGTGGGGCTCGGGATGCTGGGAGTTCCGGCTCGGCGGTAACCCTTGTGAGTACTCTGGGACGGGACGAAGGTCTCGAGCCGCTGCTCCTTGGGCCTCGTGGGAGGTTGATCTTCTTGCTGATGACAGGGGAGGGCCAGGGCTCTGAGGCCGTCCCCTCCAAGCGCCTCATGGTCCGCGTTCTCCAGGCGCTCGCCGCCAACGGGTGGCACGTCTACGCCTCCACCGACCTCAGCAAGAAGGAGTACGACAAGGACACGCTCATCTTCCGCGCCGGCCCGCCTGCTCAGCGCCAGATGTTTGCGGTCACGTTCAACGTGAGGCGTCTTCAGGACGTGCTGACAGCAGGAATCGGACAAGATGCGCCTTATCGACGCCCCCAACGCCTACATCCACAGCGCCTTCCTCGACACCGCCCATGTACGTACACGCCGTATGACCGGGCAGCTGACACCAGCTGTGGCCCCGTGGCGTGCAGGACGCGCGCGAGAAGGACGGCTCGTACCAGTTCAAGCTGCGCGGGTACCCCTGGACCACCATGGACGGCCAGGACATTGTGCACGCCCGCATCCTCACTATGCACATCATCGCCAAGTTTGAGGCCCTCGGTTTCGAGCTCATGACGACCATCGACATGAACGAGGGCATTGGGGACTCGGGCGACAGTGAGTTTCAGATGGACTGGGCTGATGGCAGTCGACACTTGGATCTTTGCGTCCAAGATCTAGTTGGTAGGGGTTATGCAGCAACGCCGTTCTTATGTGCCTTGAGATGCCGTGACGGACCGTGGCGAGGCACCCTTCTGCAAGGTCTCCAGCGCACGCGCGGCCCTGGTGGGCGACTCAGGCAGCATTCAGCACAGGCGGCCAGAGATTATCTCCGCTTCGTTGCTCTTGTCGGATTTCATCACGTGTTTCACTTCGCCATACCTCCGTGATCCGTGACTTGAGCCAAGCGGATCAGTTGGAACAATGATGGTTCCAACAGTCAGTCTCGACGTGCATGGTCTCTGGCTCCTCCGGCCCGAGCCCCAGTCCCGTTTGGAGGATCTCCGCTTCGCTCTCCGCCCGAACGGATCGCACCTCCAGCCGTGATCCAGATCACAATACTGACACCACGCTGACCATGCAGCTACCAGCATCTCCGTGCCGAGATAGGGCGGCCGTGGCCAACCACTCTACCCTCCGTCACAGTGCGCGAGCCCTATAAACGCGCCGCGACGTCGACAATGGCCCTCATCCAGCTCCTCTCCTGCCTCCCCTCTTTCACCTCGACACGTCACAATGACCGTCACCGTCGACGTCCCCACCGTCCTCCCCCTCCCGACCGAGCTGCCGACGCACGACGCGGGCTTCCTCCCGCCGCTCAACACGGACGCGCGCGCCGAGGCACAGAAGTGGCTCTCGTCCTTCGAGCGCGCCGCCATCAACGGAGACGGTGCTCTCGCCGCCAGCCTCTTCGCGCGTGACGGATTCTGGCGCGACATCCTCTCGTTCACCAACGACTACCGCTCCATCCGGACGGCCAACATCGCCGCGGCCGCCAACCACGTCTTCCCTCTCACAGAGGCACGCGACTTCGTCTTCGCCCCCGGCTCGGAGCCCAAGCTCGAGTCGCCCTTCCAGGACGTGACCTTCCTCTCGGTCCACTTTGCCTTTACCACCCGCGTGGGCCCGGCGTACGGCATCGCCAACCTCGTGTGGGAGGGGCGCTGGGCTGCCTACACCCTCTTCACGATCCTCGAGGGTGTGCATGGTGTCCAGCAGAACATGGGCGCCAACCGGCCCCGCGGAGAGCACAACACCCCGCTGTGCTACGACGACACGCGCGCCCTCGAGGCGTCGTACGCCGACTCGGACCCCGCCGTGCTCATCATCGGCGCGGGGCACAACGGCCTCGCCCTCGCCGCCCAGCTCAAGAGCTACGGTGTGAGCGCACTCTGCGTCGACAAGCAGCAGCGCGTGGGCGACAACTGGCGCCTGCGGTACAAGTCGCTCTCGCTGCACGACCCGGTGCACGCGTGCCACCTCCCGTTCATCCCCTTCCCGGCGACGTGGCCCAAGTACACCCCGGCGGGCAAGCTCGCCAACTTCCTCGAGCACTACGTCGACATGCTCGAGCTCGACGTGTGGTGCGAGACGACTGTTGACCCCTCGCGCACCCGCTTCGACGAGAAGGAGGGCAAGTGGCATGTCCTTGTGCAGAAGAGCACCCCCTCGGGCGTGGAGGAGCGCGAGATGGTGGTCTCGCACCTCGTGCTCGCGACGGGCCTGGGCGGCGGGCGCCCCAAGATGCCCCCGCCCTTCAAGGGCCAGGACGCGTGGGACGGCGTGGTCCAGCACTCGTCGCAGCACGTCTCGGGCGCCAACTGGGCGGGCAAGCGCGCGCTGGTCGTGGGCGCGTGCACGTCCGCGCACGACATCTGCGTCGACATGGCCAAGAACGGTGTCGACGTGACCATGCTCCAGCGCTCGCCGACGTTTGTCATGACCGTCGAGAACGGGATGAACCTCATGGTCTCGGGGCTGTACAACGAGTCGACGCCGTCGATCGACCTCGCCGACAAGATCGCCGAGGCCAACCCCAAGTTTGTCGTCAAGCTGTTCCACAAGCGTATCACGGAGCAGCTCCAGGTCCTCGACCGCGAGGTGCTGGACGGCCTTGCGGCCGCGGGGTTCAAGACGTGGAAGGGCCCCGACGACTCGGGCTTCATCATGATGGCGCTGGACAAGGCAGGCGGCTACTACCACTCGACGGGGGGCAGCGAGGCGATCGCCCGCGGCGACATCAAGGTCCGCCAGGGCGAGATCGCGTCCTTTGACCCCAAGCGCACCGTGACCTTCAAGGACGGCTCGGCCGACACGTTCGACGTCGTCGTCTTCGCCACGGGGTACACGGGCTTCCCGGACATGGTGCGCGACACGCTGGGCGAGGGCTACGCGCGCACGTTTGCGCCCGTGTGGGGCCTCGACGCCGAGGGCGAGATCCAGGGCGTCGCGCGCGAGAGCAACATCCCCAACATGTTCTTCTCGGTTGGAGCGCTCGCCCCCGCCCGCCTGACGAGCAAGGTGATTGCGCTGCAGATCATCCAGCAGCGCGCTGGGGTGTTTGGCGAGCGCTACACGTACGCGAAGCAGCTCGAGGAGGGTGGGATTGCGCTCAAGCAGGCCAACGGGCACTAGATTATGGACTCTGGGTTATACATACAGTAGATTCGAATGAAGCGTTGGGTTGGGCGGGCATGCGGGCAGGGGTGGTACAATTACAGCCGACAGACCTCGCCGCCACATCCGCCAGCGTTGAAGTCCAGAAATGGCTCTCCTGGGTGAGCGCACCACGTGGGTTGAACAGCGCTGCAGCCTCGGTGGAGGATTGATCGTCCCACAGCGCAGTCCAGAACTCATGCCGAGCCTTCCACGCCCTGCCTATAACTGCCTACCTCTCCTTCCACACAGAATATCGCTACATGCATCCCAGACTTTGCATGCCACCTCTTGCGTCCCCCACAGTTCTCCAGTACCGACCTCGCCGCCCTGCGAGGTGCGGCACGGGCGTGTTGGTTCATCTCGGGCCGTATGGGGTGGGGTGAGGAGTAGTTGTGGATCGGGGGCGGGGGGGCATGTTGTGTGCTTGGTGGTTGGCAGTGCGCACGGTCGTGAGGGGAACACCTGTCCTCCCACCCACGCACGTCCACGTTTAGCAGCTTTCGTGCGCCATGCTTGTCAGCACGTTGTCGGGCATCCGCGACACACTGGCTGCCGAGTGGGCACGTGAGCCTCTTAGCGAGCGGGCGCTCGCCGCCCCAACCCCAACGCTAACCCAGCCGTCGCCGACGCCCACGTTCCGCATCAGGTGCCTGCACGGAGACGAGTAACCGGACGCTGTGTGTGGACGGCGCGGTTCTAGACCCGGAGACGCAGGGGTCACGAGACCTGCGCGCCAAGGTATGCGAGCTATGCGAGACTTGCACACGAGGCACGTCGCCCGACTGCGGTACGCCGAGTCTGGCACGCTGTCGCGGGCACGTGCATGTTGAATGGCGCCACAGCGGGCTCGGGTCAACATCTCGGGAAGGAGAGGTCGGGAGGGGACTTGGTGGTTGTGGATGAGGACGCGGGGTGGACTTCAGAGGACTTTGCGGCGACCACCACGACCCCGGTCCTCACCGTCCTCAGTCGAGGACCCGTGCGGTCACCGCGTCGTATGCATATAAGGGCGTGTCCAGCGCCTCGACGCAGACAATGGATCGCGTATCGCGTCGCGGGCCGAGGCGTAAGTCGCAGGATCGCAGTGTGCACGGTCGCTCATGTCTAGCCCGACACGGGACATGAGACAAAGACGCCCCAATCCGGCGGCATTGAGCGGCCGAACGTGCAAATTGGCCTGCGTCAGCCGCGATAAGCCGGGAGCGGGGTCGTTCGGCTCGGTTGTGTGGTGAGGTCAGTGGCGCATCAGGGCGATCTGGGCGTTGTGATGGCGTGTGAGCCACCCACCAGGGTTACGTGGTGCGAGGCCGGTGCGGAACTCGCTAGAGACTCGAGAAGGTGTGGCGAGAGTGTAGGGGTCGCTGCAGATGCGTGTCAGTGGGAGGCAGCAGTCAGTGGAAGGGGAGAGGAGATCGGAGCGCGGTCGCCTGCAAACACTGCATTTCCTACTGCTGATGACAAAGAGAAACCCCAAACTTCTTCTTCTGATGCTCCCGTTCTACTCAGAACCCGACCTGGTCTGGGCGAGGGCTGGTTAGGCTCGAGCGCTCAG
>JAMALN010000446.1:0-30294 GCA_023630115.1 Cutaneotrichosporon sp. PK4640 | reverse complement strand
AGTGACAGGCCAACTCACATAGGATGGTCCTTGAACCCAGACATGTGCTGGGGCATGCCCTCAGACGCCTGGCTATTCTCGAGCTCTGCATCCTCGAGATCGTCTCGATTCTCGTGGTCAGTGCTAAGTCTATGTATGTACTCACCAGGCGCAGTGGTCGCTGTAAAAAGGCCGTGATGTCCGACCACCAGTCCGACTCCCCAGTCTTAGCGGGAGGCCGCAGCTTGCAGGTCTTGGCCGCAAAATTCCTCGCGTAGCGTAGGGTTACGTCTCGTGCGTAACCATCTGGTGTCAGACTTCTCCCTTGCTGGCCTCGCCTACCTTCCTCAAACGCCACAATGTAGGAGAGACGGACAGGCCCGCTGTCCGACTGCGGCTCGTAATGTGCCTTCTTGCGGATGATGCCATTCACGGGATCGACTGGCACCCAGCGCTGGTCGGAGCGGTTGTACACCTCCACCCAGAAGACCGGAGGCTGGGCCATCATGTCTATCGTCAGCTCAACACGAACGACGCACGCAAGAGTTAGACTTACCTTCATTCTTCTTGCGCTTCGGCTTTGAGCCGACGGTCTGTGGTGGCGGCTTGGGCTGCCGCAGGCGGTACATGTCGGCTGGGTCCTTCGGCCTATTGTGCCGTCCGGCCCCGCGCATGTTGGACTTCTGGGCCCTCGACCCAGCCGAGCCGGAGGTGCCTGGGATGGGCACTTCTTCGAGCCCTTCCGCTTCACTACCGCTGTAGTCCTCGCCCATGCCCTGCCGGAGGGCGTTGCTGCGCGCCCCACTCCCAGCGCCCTTCTTCTTCGCGACGACCTTCTCCGCTCGCCATGGCACAGCCTGGATGCTAACGACGAGACGGGCACCTAGACCGCATGCGCGTGCGAGAGCGACGAAGAGCTGTGCCGAGACGTCGCGCGAACCCTCTTGCTGGAGTGCCTTCTTGGCCAGAGAGTTGACGGACCGCAAGCGCTCGCCGCCGAGCTCCTCCTCAAGCTGCGCAAGAATCGGGTCGTCCATTGCCTTGCCTTTCCCTTTGCCTTTCTTCTTCTTCGACGCCTCTGGCCTCTTCAACATCACTCCGCCCAGGATGTCGGAGCGCGAGAGGCGAGGCATACGCTCGATGATCTCCTGCACGTCGTCCCATGTGCGAGTGCGCAGGCCGAGGAGAGGATCGGAGATATCGAAGAAGTCCTGCGACCACCAGGTCACAAGTTCTTGTAGTGCCTCTAGAAAGAGCCGGTTCCGCTGCGCGCGGTCGGGGAAGCGCTTCGGCGAGACGATGAGATCTGCTGCCAGACGGAGCGGACAGAGAGACAGAAGGCGGCACTTTGGTTAGCGCAGCCCGCGCGCCTAACCCACCTGCAGGAGCTCGTCCGACGCCCAGTGGTTGCGTATCCTTGCAGATGCCAAGAGCGTGACAACGTGAAGCTTGTGAATCTCGAGGCGAGCAGCGCGGTCCTTGGCAGTCATGGGCTTTCTGTTCGTCAGCAACACGCCGCTGCTTGTCGACCCACTTGCGCATGGCCAACGCAATCCGCTTGGCCTTCTCCTCCTCCGTCTCTCCTCCAATCTCGAGTCGGATAACTTGATTGCTCTCATCCTCGTCGCTGTCTGTCGGATATCCACCTTCCCCTGCGCTCGTGCCGAAGTCTCCCGGCGTGCCGGTCACCGGAGTGCCTGGCATCGACACCGACGCTGCAGCGGGAATCTTGACCTCCTCAAACTCGTCCTCCTCTTCCTGTTCATCCTGGAGGGACGAGTGGACCGAGATGGGCGAGGTGGTGAGGTCGATGGGGAGGGCTATGATGTCAACAATCGCTCCATCTCCCTCCACCTCGACCTCACTCACCTTTGCTCCTGCCCTTGAACTGCGCGAGAGGGTTGTGTGCTCTACCTTGACGCGCGGCCGATGGTCCGGCGCGGCTCATGGTGAGTGAAAACAAGAGCTGCGACAGGTCGAGGATGATGGTGGGAAGCTTGAGAAGGAAAGATGACGAGCAAGCAAGGTGAGTCAACCACACCAAGTGGAGGCCGAGACCGGAGATTCTATTTGCTTCCGTCACAACAAACGTCGTCCACCCATGGTATTATTAGACGACGAAGACTCAATACAAGAACGAAGACTCAATACAAGGGCATTAGGATAGTGCTCAAAGTGACAAACAGCCATGTATATGCATTATAGACGACGAATATCATAGAGGAGCGCCCAAGTGTCCGATGCTGGGTATGTATGTGTAGTCATCTTGGTCGGGCCTCTAGCGACGACGACGCTCCTCGTTGACGCCGAACTTGCGCACGCAGCGCTCGCCCTCGAGAATCCACCCGCGCGCGCAGCGCCACTGCTTGCAGACACCGCGAGAGCACGAAGCACCGCCAACGGCAGCCCCGAGGGTGCAGCTGAGAGTTAGCAGGGACAATGGGGCGGAACTCACTCCACACCGGTAGCATTGCGGTGGGGCTGGTCGTAGACGGCAGTGACACATCCGCCTGGGGTAAGCATGCGAAGGGAAGGAGAGGAAGGAAGGGAAGTACTCACCACAGCTTTCGAGGTCAGAGGACGTGTCGACACACTCCCAGGCGTGGTCCGAGCCGGGAATGAGGCACGCGTCGGCGCCGCGAGGGCAGGGCGAGTTGTTCTCGGCCAAACGCTTCTGCATGGCCTGCTGGGCGCGCTTGCGGGCGGCCACGCCAGAAGGGGCAATGGCGGCGTTGTTGTAGATGTTCTGGACATTACGCTGGCAGGTGGCAGGGGTACCGGGGGTGAGGAAGCTGGCGCACTGGCAGGTAAAGTCTGGGCCGCCGGTACTGGGAGTGAGGATGAGGTACTTGAACGCGGCGCAAGTGTTGAAGCACAAGTCGGCGTTGGGTGTCTGGAAGGGCGAGGGCGAGCCGGCACCAGGGACGCCGCCGATGGTGCAGCCGGTGAAGTCGAGGGAGTTGGCGACGGGACCGAGGTAGTTGACAGTGTACGTGCCGGAGCCGCAGACGCCGTTGCTGTTCGTTCCTGTAGGGGGTCAGCTCTGGAGTCGGGGGCATAGTCCAGGGACGAAGCGAGGAGGAAGGTGGGAGAGAGAGGAAGGTGGGGAGGGAGAGAAGAAGCATTACTCACCAGTAGTCGCCTGGGAAGACGTGGGCTGCAGGTTGGTGCAGTAGCAGTTGGAGAGGAGACCGAAAAGGCCAGGCTGCCAGATCGAGTAGGTCGTGCCCATTGTGCCCTGGCAGTAGGTCTATGTGTCAGCGGGTAGGAGGAAGGTTCAAACTATCGCTACTCACGGGACAGCCAGTAACCGAGTCAGCGGGACCGCCGATGACGGTGATGATGTTGATGAGCCCGGTAAGGATACCACCGACGAGGAAGAGGTTGGCGCACTCGACGAAGGCGTAGTCGGCACGGACCTGGACGGCGAGAAGGGCCGCGGCGAGAAGGACGCGGGTGGGGGTGATCATTGTGAACGGAGAGTCAAATGCAAAGGAAGGAAGGAAGGTGAGGTAGTTGGGCGGAGTGAAGTGTGAGGAGTGTATACAGCTGTACAAGCGGGGGTGAGGTGGGAGAGGGAAGGAGTGAAGGCTAGAAGAGATGAGAGAGAAAGAGAAAGAGAAACGATGAGATCCCAGGTTTATAACGGGGCATCTCGCTGGGCGGCGCGGGGGCAGCAGGGGGGGAGGGAAGGTTGCAGCCGAGTCGAGGGGGGGGGGGGGGCGAGGTGGGAGGACCGGAGTGGGGTGAGTGGGGTGAGTGGCATGACCGGGATGATCGAGTGCGAGTGTGTGACTCTGAGTTGAATTGTTAGTGTGAGTGTCAGTGTGAGCGCACGCGCGCGAGGTGCGAGGTGGGAAGGGCGCGACCGGGGGGGCCAGATCCCATGTAGATCAACTTAGCGCGCATCAGTTTGTTTGTCGTATGTGTCTGTCGAGTCCGGCAATCCAACGGCCAACGTTTGACTGGGCCCAAAGGGGGGTCCCAGGCATGAGAGCGGTCACTGTCCAAGGATCCAAGCGATGCAAGTGAGAGCATCAGAGAACAGAGAAGAGAGGCTGAAGCGAGATGGTCCAGACTGGCCCGGCGCAGCTTATCGTTCAGGTCGAGGAATGTGTCTCATGTGGCGCCACACTCGTAGCCATCGCCCGTCCACCCACCGTCACAACCCCGGGCCACCCCAGTCCCATGGTCCAAACACTGCCATCCGCTCGTCACAAGCTACCAGGCCAAAACAAGTGATGCAGCTGAATGCCAGGACCATGCGATAGAGTGCAAATGGCGCCCTACGCACCCCTTGCGCCCCTTTCTCGCGGGCCTCCGTTGAACAACCCGAGACCTCGGCCGGTCCTGGCCTTCCTTTGAGTCCTTTGGGGCTCCCATCTCGCACCCTCACACGTCTTACCGAGCCGCGGACTGTCCATCGACCCCAGATCCTCCTGGTGCGAGGGCATCAGCTCATCAGCGGAGGCAACTAAACAAACTGAATGGATCAAAGACACCACTCTATAGACAGGGTAGTCGAGTCGCAGACGCCGTGAGTGAGGGTATAGTGCACGATGTAGATCTGCCAACACGAGGACATTGCGCACACCTGTACACCTGAAGCGCGGGGGTCCAGGAGAGGCAGGATAGAGATCTAGAGAGCCGACGCCACTTGCCGCATCGCATTCCACAGTGCCAGGTTCCGACGATCTTCACCTTCTCTCGTCTCTGTGTCTCGTCTATCCACCCTGACCGTCACACACCCTCGGCCTCGTCTCGTCTCGACCCCGCAGGCCAAGAGCCCAGGAAGCAGCAGGTGAAAGCGTGCGTGGGACATGAGCAGTCTCGGGGCCGAGACGCGGTGAGGGGCCGACCTAAGCGAACGTCGCGTCCAGTTGGCTGGAGTGCGAGCCGCGGCTGGTGCCTTGCACGCGACATGGCATGCGGCCTGTGGGTCAGGAGACATATTGAGTACAATTGTCACCCTGGTGCTGAGCACGACCAGCAAACTGAATAGCAATCAACCCCCATCCAGTGTCTAGCATTACGCATGCATATCAATTGGGATCGCCGGGGCCCGGGGCCACTCCTGGATCGAAGTCACGGAAAGCCAACTCCCCTGCACTCGCGATTGTGGGAATCATACGCGGGGATCTCATGTGGCCGCTGTACGATTACAGGGACACGTTTGCGTGCATGGGAGTGGGTCGTCAGGCTCATCGCAGATTGCCACTGGGCTCGACAGACCGACGGATGGCCGCGCGCTTCTCTCGCGCTCGGCGCTCGGAGCTCGGCGCTCGGAGACATGAGGACACGAACAGTGCCTAGCGCACATCCATGCCATGGCTGACACCGCAGACGCTACTGAGCTCCAGAACTCCCGGTCCGCGCCACCAGCGCCGTCAGCAGGCACCTTTCGGAGCTCGCGTGCATTGCTCAGCCTCCGATCCTTCCGATGACCCGAAGCACTCGCCGTCCTCTGGGCCAGAAGCAGGATTGATCAATTGCGGACGGGCGCCCTCGCAATTATTCTGACACATCCGACCCCGATCGCCCGACCATGCTGTATTCAGCTGAGACGGGCAGAGGTATTGGCCGCATCACGAAACGTGGCCCCAGCCTGAAGCGCACAGGCTGCTGCAGGCCGCTGCAGGCCGCAACTGGGAGTGCTCTGCCCCATGTGGCCCAGCTGTTGGGCCGAGAAGGGGTGGGGGCTGAGTTGAGAGATGAGTGGAGAGACTAAATGAGTGGGGGAGTCCACAGATCAGAACCATTGCCCCAGGAAGGACCGACCTCTGCGCTAGCGCAAACCCGAGGAATATTTCTGTAAGGGAGTGTTGATCTCCCGGCAGACGGCCAGATGGCGACAGACGCACGCACCGGGTGCCCCTCCGTCATTGGCGACACTCGGCGGCGCGTGGACCCAACGAGGGGGTGGCACGCGGGCCCCCTATTGTGACCAGCGTGAACCAGCAGGAGCAAGCGTGTCTTGGATGCGGTCGTGCGAACCGGCAGCTGCCAAGACTACTGCAAACAGACAGACACCTCAATGGAACAGAATGCTGGGCGGAGAAGCGATGGGAACCGGGTGCCACTTGGGTTATCTAGATCTGGGCGGGACGCGGGCCGGAGCGGAAGTGGCAGCCCTCGCCCCTACCCACCTCTAGTGTGATCGCATGGACAAACGAGCTGCCTCGCACCCCGCACCGTGCCCCTCACCCCCACACCTTGCACCAGATGCGTCAGAGCCTCCTTCCAGTGGTCCGTTATAGGTAGTGCGAACCACTGAAACCGGCAGCGCCACCCAGCCACCCCGAACATCTCTCCGTCATGCTTGAATGCTCACCCGACCTGCCCGGGTGCCTGAGCTCCTTCGTGCAAACACGATGTCGTTGTGCTCGTGTGGACCCCATGTCACGTACACACGAGTCGTGAGCCGGCCGAGCGTGTACAGTACTTGGTACGAGGCGTCAGTCGAGCCTGAGGCTTCGCTGCCCAGCTGCCGCTGGGCGGACCAAGCGGATGGACTCTTCGGGCGCACTGCTCTGCAGCTTGTGATGTTCTTGGCGTCGTCTGGGGCTTAACAGATCCCTTGTGGCTCTGCTTACCTTCCCATCGAACCCGGCTCCTCTTTGCCCCGTCTCCAGACCACCTCCCCACACCTTAGAACAAGTGCACCACGCGGAGTCTGCTGGTACATCCGCACAGTCAGTATCCTCATGGCTGTTATTGGTCGATTCTTACCCCACCCTTAACGTCTACAGCGCTCTCGCCGACCAGGTCATTAGGAGATACATGGCTAGAAAGGCTACATGGCACGCACATCATGGTGGTACGGGTGGGAGATGCGGGATGGCGTGTCGCGGGCACGAGGTGGTGTGGATGGTCATGTCGGGCATCACAGTGTGTTGTAATGCAGGCAGTTGGTGTGGCAAGTGGGCAGGGAGGCTCGTGGAGTCGCTGGGCCTGGCTCAAGCAAGGCCGAGATTCTTCTCCTTCTCCTTCTCCTTCAGCTTCTTCAGCTTCTTCTTCTCCTTCTGCGATGATGGCGCAACTGCCCGGAACTGGCTCAGCTGGGGAGCGCTGTACCCCGCCTCCTCCAGGTTCATGATGTTCTCGAGCGAGGGTGTGAGGCCTGGAGTCAGTCAATGCTTGATGTCTACTCACGCTTCTCGTCCACAAGCCAGCGAACGATATCGTAGGCCTTGTTCCTGAGGGCCAGGTCGACCCACTCGCGCGGGCAGTTCAGCCTGTCGGGCAGCGGGACGGGATCGCCGTTCGCGATGGTTACGGGCGCCCCCGTCTTCTCGTTGATCTTGAAGCCGTCAGGTTCGACCAGGAGCTTCATCATCGCGAGATCCTTGTTGTTGATCGCTGCCTTGAACGCGATGTGCTCATTCTTGGTCACGCTGGCACCGCCCCTGAGAAGGTACTTGACCAGCCGGTAGTTGCCATCTGCAGCGCCCCGCTTGATGGCGTAACAGTGGTCGGCATCGAGGGAGATCTTGAACTCTCGAACCAGGAACCTCACGAACGGGTCGACGCGGGGCTCTGCGCCAGGCGGCGTGCGAAGAAGACGGCGCGGAATCTTGGTCGGGAAAGGGAGCCGGTGAGGCGTGGGGGCTGAAGGTGGGTCACCAGGCTCGTGACCACTCTGGCGGCGGCGGTCCTGCAGGCGCGCAAACTCCTTGAGCTGCCTCTCTCGATCCTTTCGCTCGTACTCGCGCAGTCGCTTCTCCCACAGCTCCATCACCCGCAAGAAGACCTCCTGGTCACAGAGGCGGAGAGCCAGGATGTGATCCAAAGGCCCCGATCCGCCGTTGGTGCCGAGGATGTGAGCCTTGCTCGGAGCCCGAGTGTGCAAGGCCCAGCGCGCCTTGTACTCGACACCGGAGAATGAAAGGGCCATTCTCTTGTTGACGAGTGGCAGGGCAGCGCTCTCCGAGAGCATGTGAATCGGCTGGAGAATCTGCAGTCAGTATCACTCGTAAAGATCTCAAACTTACCTCAAGCGGGAGATCAGAAAACTTTGCAGAAGGTCTCGCACGCGTGATGACCTTGTCCGAGGGGACGAGGGCACACGATGTCGGGAGCTTGAGGGTTGGCAACTTTGGCGTGGGAGCGAGCTCAGACCGAGTCATCTGGGCGATGTGAGCAAGTTTTCGCCGCTTGCGTCGCTCGGAACCATCTGCGGCGGCGGAGGAGGAGGAGGGCGGAACGGAAGGCAGGGCGGACATGGTGTTGAGGGGAGTGGGAGGAGGCGCCGTTGTCGGAGGCGCGGACAACTGGTCGTGCGAGCCGGCAGAAGCTGGAGGCGGTATCAGAGTCGAGACGGTGTTGCTCTCAGAGGTAGCGGCGGGGAGGGGGTGAGGAGGTGCAGAGTGTGGTCGAGACCTTTTGTTGGAAGTGTGGTGGATGGAGGTTGAAGAGGATGCAGAGTTGATGGGTCGGTGGTTGCCCTGTCCCTCGCACCACATACCCATGCCTCCCTTGACCCTGGCCTGCGGCCTGGCTCGCCCCTCTCCATCTTTGCGCTTGGGAGAACGCCGACGCATGGGCTTGTTGTGGTCTGCTGGGGACGAGTAGCTGAAGGTGATGTGTGGCGGCAACATGAACAACAAGGAGTGGGTGAGAGTGTGAGAGACAGAGTGTGCAAGTCGAGTTGGATGTTGCCTGCTTAGTTGGGTGGCAAATTCGACTCACGTGGGTTGGAGTGTGCCATCGCCTGGCTGAATCTTCTCGACATCTCGAATGCATGCACCCAGTCATCACCAAAGCAGTACCAGCACGCCCTAGTCCTTCTTCGCAGCCTTCTTCTTTCCCGCGTTGAGCTTCTCGAGCGCCTTGCGGTGCTCGTCGACGGCGAGCACAAGCGCCATGTCCTGTATGTACTCGTACTCGCCCCCCTCGGTGTCGAGGTACGCGTGTATGTACTCTGTGGCCTGGAGGACCCATGTGGGGCTGGGCGGCGCAAGCGACGGAGGCGAGTAGAAGCGGGGCGGGCGCAGAAAGTGGTCGTCGAACGCATGCGTGAGCCACAGCCCGTCGGCGAACGGCAGCTCGTGCGCGTGCTCGTAGTCGGCGAGCTCGTGCACCGCCACCGCAAAGCGCACGGTGTCGCGGTACTGGGTGCGAAAGATGCTGGCGACCTTGGCGGCGGTGCGCGCCGCGTCCATCCACACCTTGCCGCGGCGGAGCTTGGTCGGCGTGCCGTCGAGCAGGGGGCGGAGCGTGTCGAGCGCCCACCACGCATTGTTGGGGCGGCGGACCATGCGCTCGAGCGCGCCCTGGATCTGCGTGCGCGTCACGCTGTGCGTCGTCGTCAGGAGCGGCAGCGGCGAGTCGCGCGCGCTCTCGCGCCACGTAAAGTCCAGGAGGCGGAAGTCGCGCTTGCCCCCGCTGTCCCACGACACGGCGGTCGCATTGATGTTGGTGTGCTCCGCCGCGCCGGGCAGGAGCGGCGCGCTCTCCTCGAACGTCGTGCCCCACGGCGCGTCGGGCTTGACAAAGTCCACGCGGTACGTCCAGGGATACCAGGGCGTCGTGGTGTCGTAGTTGAGCACGAGGTCGCCGAAGACGGCGTACTGGGGTGAGCACGAGGGTTGTGGACAGGACAGCAGAGGAATGCCTGGCGGGCTGGAATGCGAGTGAATCACCATACCGCAGCTCTACTCACCTCGTTCGTGCTCAGCTCGGGCGGAATCTCGAGGTCTAGCTCGACCTCAGTCTCGGCCAGCAGCTCGGTGACCTCTGCCATCCACGCGCGGCGGGAGTTGTCCTCGGCCTGCTGCGGCGCGATGATGGCATGCCACAAACTGTCCCACGCCAGGCCCATCATCCACCCCGCCACACTCTGTGCCCTGGGCGTCAGCTCGTCCCGACACCACGCACATGGGATGCTCGTACAGCATGGCGACGGCGACACTCCCCGCCGTGATGAGCACGCAGACGATGATCGACCGCCACATCGGCGCTGCCGTCAGCTTGGCGAGGTGCCGCCTCACAGTCCTCGGTCCGCGTCACCGGCCCCACGATCGCAATGAGGTACTCCATGAGGTTGCCCGCCTCGCCAATCTCGCTGTTGCGCACGCGGCTCGCCGTGATCCGCTTCTTGACGTCGCGCGAGTACTCCTTCCACTTGGCGACCGTCTTGGCTGCGCGAGACACGCGCCTGGCCTCCTTGTTGCTGGGGCGGCGGCGGGGGCGCCAGGTGCGGTGGACGCGGCGCGGGTATGGCGACGTGGGGCGGCCGCCATTCTCGAGGTCCTTGGGCGAGATCGGGCTCTCAATCTTGTCGAGGTCCGCCGTGGTCTTTGTCAGGCATGGAGAGTGAGGAACTCACCAGCGGAATCGGTATCATTGGCTCAGTTGACGAGGTGGGCACGACGGTCTCGGGCGAGGGCGTGAGCGACGCCAGAAGGAGGGGGCTGCTAAGGCGTGCCGGGGTCGGCGTCGTCGGGCCCCCGTCGCTCGAGGCGTCAGGCGACGGCGCAGGAACCTCGAGCCCGCTCAGCTCTAGCTCTGGAAGGGCCGCCGTCTCGGCACCAGGCGACCAGAGGGCTGGCGTGCTGAGTCTAGGTGGGGTGGGGCACGACATGCCTTTGTCGGGCGAGGGAGCCTCGAGTTCCGGCACGCGGGTGGACACGTCGGGTTCCAGAGGCTCGAGGCCTGGGCTCGGGGCGAGCGGGACGGAATGTGGCTCGGTCGACGACATGTGCTCGAGGTCGTTGAAGACGTGCAGGGGAATGGAATGGTTGGAGGATGAAGCGCTGCACAGGCCTGCTTCTCGTGAGGTGCTGCGCCGCTCGGGCCACCATGCTGTTCCGCACCTCCCTCGTCATGTCAGCAATGGTGAGCACAACCTTTTGGTCGCCGCAGCTTGGTGTGGCAAGACACTGCATTCATACACTGTGCTCTATGCGTGAATACTGTACATTGAGTAGCGCCTACCATGCACACGCCGATGCTGCGACATCTTCACCCTCCTCGTCTCTCAGTCAATGTCCACGCGGTCGCACACTACTCCTCCTCCTCCTCTTCCTCTTCGATGATCTGCGAAGGCGCAGCGCGGGCCGCCGGCAGCCCCCTGCGTCCGAGATCGCGACGGCTCGAGCCCGAGCTTTGACCAGAGCTAGACGACACGGTGCTCGAAATGCCGACCGGCGCGGAGGCATCCATGCCCTTCTTCTTGCCGGACGCGGTCGTGGTGAAGCGTGAGGTTGTAGGCGTGCCGCCAGCCCCACTGCCGTCCATCGAGCTCGGGCGCACACTCGCCGAGCTCCACTTGTTCGTGGCGCCGTAAGAGGACGCGCCCTGGCCCAGCCCTCCTGCAAACTCGTCGTCCTCCGACACCCACTCATCGTCCTCTTCGCGCTTGCTGAATACGTCGCGCAGCGGCGGTTTGCCCCGCCCAATCGGCGCGACACGGGATAACGGGGAGCGGACGCGACCCAGGTCGTCGGAGAGCGAAGTGCGGCGCGGGCCCGCCCCGTCATCCTCGCTGTCGTCGTCTCGGCCTATGATCGAGGATGCACGCGATGACGCGTTGGAGCGGACGCTTGACGCCACCGAGTTTGGCCGTATCGACTTGGCCTCGTGCAGGACCTTGATGTGCCGCACCCTCGTGGATGCGGAGCCAGAGGCTGAGCGCCGATGGTAGTCGTGCAGCGGCGATGCTGGCGGGGCGGTGCGGTATCTGCTGGACCCGTCGCTGTTGAGCGTCGGCGATCGGATGGAACTCCGCCGGCTGCCGCCGCCGCGGCGCGAATGAATCGAGCCTGCACGGCTGGGACCCTCGCGCTCAGAGTTGGGTGTCTCCGTACCAGTGCTGCGCGCACTGCGCGCGGATCGCCCGCTAGTCCTCCGTCCGAGGTTGGCATGGTTGAGCCCATCGTGGACGTTGATTATGTACTCGGGCGGCACGCTGTTGGAAGCGATAGATGACCGGCGGCTGTTGACGCTGCTCGAGCGGTGCGAGTACATCGGTCGTGTTCCGTCATAGCTGGTCCTGCGAGAAGCGGAGGGTGGCGCAGCCGTCCGCCCCAGAGCTGGCCGAACACTCCGCGTCGGTATGACGGGCGGAGACTTGTTGGCAGCCATCGCCTCGCGCTTCCGTCGCCTCCGGTCCTCGTTGAACAGGTGGCGGAACGTGTTCCATATAGAGTCCTTCTTGACTGCTGGCTGTTCATTGGTGGGCGTCGCTTGCTTCGACGAACTAGCCTCAGCGTTCTCAGTTGTGGGAGCGCCAAAGCTACGGGACCGGGTGGGAGACGTATCAGGCGGCGTGCTCAACTGGCCCTGTATGTTGGCAGTGGCGAGGCTCAACAATGTCGGGTCGCTCTCGCTCTTGGTCATCTTGGGCATCAAGGGGACGCCGAGCTTGCCGGTGCTGTTCGTCTTGGTGGGCGAGTCACCACGCTTGAGAGCCTCGACAGAAGGCTCCGGGGTAACAGTCCGTAGTTGGCTCTGCTGTCCATTCTGGTCCAAATGGAGGGACTTGTCGGTGACGCTGTGAGGGGAATGCGAGTCCTGGGCGCCGGGCTTGTGGTCCACGTCTGTTCGGCGGATCCCGGGCAGGAGCATGGAAGTGGCGCGCTGCAGCATGTTGATGGATTGCGATCGCGCTTTGCTACGCGGCTCCTTAGACGGCGACTGCTCCGTCTGGGTGGGCGACGGAGCGACGACGGTTGTGGTCGATGTGGGTGGCGAGATAGAGCGCTCCAGCTGGTTCGACTGTCCGGAGAGAGCCGAGTGAGCAGACTGCACGGAGTGCGAAGACAGAGGTCGGGGAGGGTTGGAGATGGACGGCGGCAGAAGTAACTCCGGTGTCTTCATGGCCGACCGGTCGACGAGGGACGACGAGCGCAGGGCGGGATGGACACTTGAGACAGGCTCGGTAGCAGTGGCGGCCGCGGACCTGTCTGCGCGCTCCTTCTCCTCGCTCTTCTTCCTCCTTTCCTTCCTCCTCGCCTCCTTCTCGCGCTTGGCGAGGACCGCGTCATCCGTCTCGCCCCGCTCGACCTGCTTGAGCCGGAGGATCCACCACATGGCGCTGCTCGAGTCGCATGCGTCCGTCTTGACCGAGTGCATAAGCTGCCCGATGTCGAATCCGAGGTCGATCAGCCGTTCGACAAGCAGCTTTTCAGATGGCGTCGAGAACAGCGGCGGGAGCTCGGCCTTGAGGAGGGCGAGGTAGTCGTCGGCGACGAACGCCTGCCACTGACTCGAGGTACTGTGATGTGACAGCCGTCGCTCTAGAGGCAGCTGGGAGGTGAGAGAGCGACGCTTCGTCCGCACAGGGGTGCGCGAGTGGTCGGCTAGTGGGAGGGCCAACGAGTGCTCGTCGATCATGGGCAAACTCGAGCCGCTGAGGCGCTTGTCCGCTCGCGACGTTCCCTCGTGCTCGTCTTCTTCACGCGGGCCCTCCAGGCTCATCCGCGCCAAGCGTTCTCGCAGCGAGTCGGGCTTGCGTAATGTCGCTTCCGAGCTGTTCTTGTGCGCGAGCTCGAGCGCCCGCTCGGTCAGGCTGGCTTCGCCGCTGTGCGTCCGCTTTATGTCGATTTCCTCCTCATTCTCGGCCGTGGTCGGCGAGGTGTCGCCACTGGTCGACTGCTTGCCGCTGAACTCGAACGACGTTTCCGAAGGCTCCGACTCGCCTTCTGGAGACGTTGCCAGCGCTGACGGCTCCTGGGTGAGCGGCAGCTGCGGGCCGGACGAGGTTCGAGGGGTGAAGGGAAACGAAGATATCGACGACGTCGACAGGCGTTTCCTGTTGATGATCGACTCGGTGGAGGCCATTGGGTGGGCGACGGGCGACGTAGGGCCGGATGCAGGAAGGGAGAGGGTGGACGAGGCGTTGTGGATGTTGTCGTAGATCGTCTTCTTGAACCAGGGGTGTGTGAGGATGCCCTCCATGGTCAGGCGCTTGTCCGGGTTGCTCTGCAGCATGCCGCGGATGAGCGAGCGCGCGTCTGGTGTCAGTCCTGCCCGGTTCGTCGAAACCCACCCTCTGTGAGCCATTCTGGCTCCTCGTACACTCCCCTGATGATCAGGTCCTTCATCACACGCTCGTCGTCGTCGTCGAAGGGAAGCCCACCACACAACAACGTGTAGAGGATGATGCCGAGCGACCAGATGTCCGTCTCGACGCCGAGGTACTTCTTGCACGCCAGCATCTCGGGCGACGCATAGCCCGTCGTGCCGCAGAAGGTCTCCATCAATCTGCCCTTCTGGTACTCGCGGGCAAAGCCGAGATCGCCGAGCTTGACGCCCAGTTCGCCGTCTAGAAGCACGTTTTCGAGCTTGAGGTCGCGGTGCACGATGCCCTGCCGATGAAGCCACCCGACAGCGGTGCAGAGCTCGCCAAAGATGCGCCTGGCCTCGCCCTCGAGGATGCGCCCGCGCTCGACAAGGTAGTCGAACAGCTCGCCCCCAGGGCACAGCTCGGACACAAGCCAGATGTTGTTCTCGGTCGCGATGATCTCGTGTAGGTGGACAATATGGGGGTGGTGCAGGCGGCGATGGTGGTGGATCTCGCGCGTGAGTTGCGGCGTCGAGGCCTTGGCAATCTTCTTGATGGCGCATCGCATCCCCGTGAGCCGATGGCAAGCGATGTGCACAGAGCCAAACGTCCCTGTTGGTGGTAAGCCAGTGCTCGCGGACGACAAACGTGGGCCACACCGGGGTGGCTTAGCTCACCTTCTCCTATCACTTTGCCGAGGGTGTACCCGCCAACGACCTTGAGGCTGTCGCTGGCGAGCTCCTGGGCTAGTGACGAGTAGGCATTTGTGAGCTGTGGGCGTCAGCGCAGGGGTGGGATCGTGTGCGCACCTGTGCCTGCTTGGTGTTGGCGACATTACTAGAATAGCTGTGGTTTTGCCGCCCAGAGTAGGCGGCCGCCATGTCTGCTCCTGTCGGCTTGTGTGGTGCAGATGGAGATGGGCGGGCGCCGGCGTTGTGCCGACGCGATGAGGGATAGCAGTGGTTGGTGTGAAGGTGGACGAGGTGTGGGTGGGTGTGGTGCGATAGATGATGGTCTAAGTGGAGGTCCCAAGTGGAGTGGGGGGGAAGGTGGTTGTGGGTGGTCCAGGTTGAAGGGGGCGAGGTCAAGCGGGGGTGCTGCGCCACTCAACGACGTCAGACTGCGGGTCGTGCTTTTGGATGACAAAAGGGCGCTTCGTCTAGCCAATTTGGACGCCTGTCGCGATTTTGAGCCGGATCAAGTGAGAGATGGCGACGAGGGCGTTGGTGGTGGTACAGATGGGTGGAGAGATGATGTTGTACAGGACGGTTGGTATAGATGGATTGGATGGTCGTTGCTAGGTAAATGTGGGTGGCCTGGGTGGGTGCAAGGCGATGATCCTCCCACTCTGCGACAGCCGGAAGCAAAGGGGGGCGGTAGCTGGCCAGCTTGGGGTGATGGACAAGTGATGCGCGTTCAAACTACCCCCCTTCACGTTGCTACTTTGGGCAACCTTGCCCAACTAGTTGCTTTGGTTAATGCCGTAGCCAAGGCGCGTCAAGCGACGAATTGGATTAGAGAATTAGAGCGGGGTAGCGTGGAGATGGGGCAAGAGGGGAATAGGTGACGAGCAACGAGATTGTGATGGCGAGGTGAGGCTACTGTGGCCCTGTGGGGTCTGAGCGTACTGCGACCTGCGCGCTCAGTGTCCCAAGCCAGCTCGGCCACAGGCAGGCCAGAGGCAGGCCAGAGGCGACGGCCACTGCACAGTCCTCCTGGCCCTGCGTCACCCTCACTGTCTCACTCCTCAACAATGTCAGCTACACAAAACGTGGCTATGCTCCCGCTCTCCAGCCAGTGCCTCTGCCCCACTCTCGCCAACAACTCTGCCCCACTCTGGCAATCGAAGCGGAGCGGGGACCGGACAAGCATTCCAGAGGTTGGCGGGCTGGAGGACACTTGACAGAGGTGAGATGCGAGAGACACGACAGCAACGGTTGACACGACAGGGACGTGAGGAAAGACAGCATCGTCGAGCAGCGCTTGCCCTCCCCTTGCCAGCTTGCCAGGCCATGGCGCAGTTGTCTCACATCTCAAACAACTGTAAGCAAGGGTCTCACCCCTGCATGCAACACCATCGCCCTGCACCATCACTCTCATCACTCACTGTTCATCTTGGCGGCGCAGGGCGGAGGGGGGCTCGGAGCATCGAATGGAATGGACAGCGATCAAACGCACAGAGATGGCGCAGGGAATGCAAAGATCAACATCGCGCGCCAGCCAGTTCGCTGTCAATTGCAGGAGTACGAGATCATGCTTGACTGCGCCTTTCGACTGCGCTCGGTCGGCCATGTCGGCGCCACCGCCCCCCTGCAACCGCCCCCCTGCAAATTCAAACGGCCGAAGCATATCGTGATTTACTCTCCTATTCTCCTATCGCCAAGGCAACAACAGCATCCGCTCACACTCCTCCGCATGTCGTTGGCGCCTCGCAATGACACTTCCGTAAACCTCGGCGCAGCAGACGACGTCGCAATGCAATATCGTGCACTCATCTGCCCTGGCCCGGTCCCAGTACTTGATCTGGGTCCTGATCTGGGACCTGCCCCGCCTGCGCCGCAAATTGAGCCTCGCACGACCAGCTCGTCCAAAATGTGTCCTGCGCGATCGCGGGACGGGAGGCACAGGGCATGACGTGACTCTGGACACCCCGAAGATGCGGGTGATGCGGGTGATGCGGGCCGGCGGGGTTATCGACGGCATAGACGGCATGCGCAGACGACATCCATGTGCGCAAATACACCGTCGTTGCCAAGATGTGCCCTCAGAGGAGAGTTGGTTGCCATGCACCGAGAAATCTGGTAGCGGTGCTCGAAACGATCGTCGTCATTTATGAGGTACGACATTGCCCGGCTATCCTTGAGCGTGGGTCGGACCTTGACCGAGGCTGGGCGACACGCAAGCGCGTGCCGAAGCTCTGGAGCGTGAGCAGCGCTCTGAGCTTGAAGCATAGTACGTGCGAACGCTTACATCCGGCCTGAGGAGGCGCCGCGAGCTCTGAGATGGCAGTGCCACCAGACATGTGGCCACTCGACTCTCCGAGGCCGGACTGCTGACCGGAGAGCGGTTACTTAAGCTTTTCTCACGTCAGCATCTCTGATGAGGCGTTTCGTGAACATGTGTTGGGGTTGAGGTATGCAGAACAGGGTAAGGGCCAGATCGTACAGCTGTCAGGATGTCTAGGAAGTCAGGAGGTGGCGAAGACAGGAAGCGTTGCGAAACGAGTAGAGGATGCCAGTTGGAGAATGGGAGAATGGAGAGACTACTGGGGTGGTTCACGGGTTGGACTTGTGGGCACGAGGGAGAAGCAAAGGGAAACAAGCAAGGTTAAGGGATGGCGTCTATGCAATCGCACCCTCTCCCTCACCTCCGGAGAGTTAAACGTCGTACTACCGTCCTGCTACCGTCCGCATCCTCACCCAAACACCTCTTGTCCGCATCTCCGTCTCTCCTGCTCTCCTTCTCGACCCTCTTCGCCCTTGCGTCTCACTCCCCGCCCTTCTCGGCCTTCTGCCGTTCTCCACTCACCCTGACTGTCGTCCCCATATCATCCATTTGCGGGCCAAGCGGGCCGAGTCTACTCTCAAGTGCATCACACTAGCCAGGCTGCGTGGTTCCCAGAAAAGACAACACTCAGTCAAACGAGGGTTCCAGTGGTCCAGTGGGGTGGGGTTCCAGCGAGCTTGCCTGATGCTTGCGCGGTGTCTGCATGTCTGAGGCGGGTCGCGGGAGCTCTAGCTAGTCTGGTGGGGTGAGCTATTGGGTATTCAACAGTTTCACTACCGGCCGAGAGCAGGCCGAGAGCAAGCCGAGAGCAAGTCAGTCCATGCACGAACGCCACCTTGCTTCACTCGTCGTGGCACGGACCTCTTCGCACTCCTTCGCACCCGACCGCCACCCTGCCCGAAGTTTGCAACCGAGCGCCATGCCCAGGCATGACTAACCCTTCCCGTGGGCAGGCATGCAGTGCAGCTGATACACGGGCGGGCAACTTGACCGCGACCGTGACCGCGTCTTGGCGCCTCAACGCCACGCCTCGACGCCTCGCGCCTCGTACGCCTCGTACGCCTCCTGGCAGGACCGAGCGCTCGGCTCTCGGCGAGCGGCAAGTCAAGTGGCCGAATGTTCGGGCTCAATGGTGCGTCTACTGAGAAGTACAGGGACAGCAGAAGAGGCACGAAGGGCTCGTCGTCATTCCCTGGGAGGGGAGGAGGCTGCATACCGCAATCGACCACATGGTGCGGTTCGGCGAAGACACGGTCATTCAAGCGGCTGGGGCCGCAGAGACGGCACATCTCCAGAGACATGAAAGAAAGTGGTAGCCAGGAGAGGGTAACCAGGTTTCTCCAGGGTCCTACAACCCCGGGTAAAAGAGGATTCTTCGAGTGCCGGCATGGTGAGCAACTTTAACACCTCTGACCTGTCGGCTGCCGACCGCGAGTCACTGACTGACTGGTACAGAAGGGGAAGAGCACAGCGACAGACGTCGCTCGCACTCGCTCGTCCGGCACTTGCCTTGCTCTGTTCTCTGACGCTGCAAGCAGCGCGCATAGTTACCCCGCTGTCTCTCTTATTACATTCCAGAGCGACCCCACTTTCTCTTTCCCCCTCCATTCTCCTATCGCCCCCGGCCCCACCTCGCACCATGTCGATGCGCCACTCGCGCTCCGAGGCGTTCATCTCAAGTATGCCCAGCTCACCGAGCACCTACTCGAGCAGCTACGAAAAGCACAGCTTCAACCTCTCCCGCACGGACAGCGGCAAGCCGGGCTCGGGCCGGAGCAGCCTCACCCTCCCCACGGTGCCCTTCCAGCGTGAGTCTTTGTCCGTGCGCCATCACACCTTCGCTGACACCAACAGTCACCTCGCACGAGCGCCTGATTCTCGCCCGCCAGAACCTCGGAGCAGCCCACGCCATCGTCCACGCCGTCCGGTATCCGCTGCCCGAGCTGCCGTCCCGCGGGTTCCTCGAGGTCCGGGTCAGTGACCTCCAGTTCCGGCTTCCCCGGCTCAACGTCAGCATCGCCGGCCCCACGAGCAACCAGCCCCGTTTCGAGAACGGCGCACCATGGGCCGCCAAGGAGATTGTGCAGGAGGGTTACTTTGCTCCCAACCCCCACAACGACCTCGATGAGGAGATGGCCTCCATCCTGTCGAGCCAAGAAGAGGCCTTTGCCGCGCAGGACTTTGACCAATCGCCCATGTTCCGCGTGTCGATCCTCACCTCGCCTGACCGCGAGTACGGCTACTTTGTTGCGTGCTTCAACCACGTCATGGTCGACGGCCGTGGCGCCCTCCGCCTCGTGCACCTCCTCACCGCGCACGGCGTCAACCTCCCCATCGAGGCTTTCGAGAAGCCCGCCCGCCTCGACGACACGCTCGACCTCAAACCCGACGCACGGTACCTCGCCCCGATCGTGTTCCGCGAGATCATCGTGCCCAAGCTCCCAAAGCCGCTCCAGAAAAAGTGGAAGGCAAAGGACCCCTGGCCCGCAGAGCGCATCGGCAATCACCCGACCGAGTCGCCCGGCGCCATCAGCTTTGCCCGCGTGAGCCTCGAGGTCGTCGAGGGGTGCAAGCGCGCCGGCAAGGCACGCGGCGTCCGCACCTTCCACCCCATCCTCAAGATGGCGTACATGGCCGCCCTGTGGCGCGTGTTTGGCCCCGGCTCGACGAGTACCGGCAACTCGCTCCGCCTCGTCGCCCTCACGAGCCGCGACGAACGCCGCACCCGCTCCGGCCACTCGGCTATCACGGGCTGCTACGTCACCAACCCAGAGTACTACACCAAGGTGTCGGGCGAGCACAGGTTCTGGTCCGTGACCCGCACCATGGCCAACTGGCTGTCGGACCGCGGCGTCTTTACCGGCCGCTACAACAACGGCATCCTCAACGAGATCCCTGACGGCCTCACCCCCATGGACCCCAACTACGACCCTGCGCAACCCACTGGCTGGGAGCAGTACGTCGGCGGACGTGCGGCCGCCGCGGCGCCCTTCCGCAACTCGATCGGCGTACACAACCTCGGCATGGCGGCTCTGCCGCAGGGCGCCGAGGACCACGCGTGGAGCCAGACCCCGTCGCCCTACGCGCCCGTGTGGAACATCAACGTCCTCTCGCACGAGGGTGGCCTGCGCCTCTCGGCCGTGTTCCGCGACGGCAGCGCCGTCACAAAGGTCCAGACCGACGCGCTGCTCCACATTCTCCAGGTCGTCCTCGAGCGCATCGCCTTTGACGAGTCGGACACGACCATCGAGCGGCTGACGGCGTAGGCGTAGATCTAGACCCAGACCCCCACATCCCTCATACCCCGCATCTCACGCCCCACCACGCCCATATACCCCACTCATCTCTTGGGTCTAATCGCTGCCTGTTGTTACGATAGTTAGGATATCAATGCATGAATGGTTATCGCCTTGGTCTACTGCTCCTCCTCGTCCCGCTTGCCGCCCTTGAGGTTGCGGCGCCACTCCTGGTCGCGGGACTTGCGCAAGCTCGCCTTCTCCTCGTCGCGCAGCCGCAGGCGACGGCCCTCCTGCCCAGCCAGCGAGAGCGTGCCGAGCACCAGCTCGGCAGTGCGCACCGACGCGGCGTTGGCGGGGATCGCGTACGTCACGATGCGTGGGTCCATGTTCGAGTCCACAATGCCCATCGTCGGCACCTTGCGCATGGTGCACTCGCGGATCGCGCCAATGTTGTTGGCGGGGGAGGAGAAGATGACCAGGTCGGGCAGGTACGTGCCCTTCATGATGGGGTCGATACCGAAGCTGGGGTCAGCGGGGTACGATGAGGGGGTTGCTGAGGGTGCAGCGATCAGACGGGACGGGGGAAGGGCGAGGGCTCCTGGGTACCAAGACGAGGTCACAGGTGGCCGCGCTTCAGAATGCCCCGAAGCGCCCCAAACCTTGCCAGAAGAACAATAGGAAGGGCGACGAACGCATGGGTCGCAAGTCGGGTCGACCCAGCGGTACCAGACGCCGGCGGTCGGTAATGACCGCGGGCCACGACTCCACCGACCGCCACATCGAACCAGGGAGTGGGTGATTCCAATTCAAGAGGAGTCGTAGATGTGCCCCTCAGGGCATAGCGCCGAGGGACGCCTGGGGACGCCGACAGCCACATGCTGGACGATCTGGAGCACACATGAGTAGGCGGGCGATCCGGCGTATGCTCGCGCTCACATTCGCGTGTTCGGTACTCGCATACTCGCAGCCCCCAACCTTCCTCAGAGCTGCCTCAACCCTTCCACAACGGCGCCTCTGAGTAGCGGGTACACTCTCCTCTCGATCTCGGCGCGAGAAGACCGCCTGCCCTCCAGCAGCGTCTTCACGCTCAGAAGCTTCTTCCGCCTCGCCCTTTACCCTCCCCACCTTGGAGTACTCACTAAGTCTCGGCGTTGGTGAGCAGACCGGGCATCCACGAGGCGGTCACGAACCCGTTGTCGCCCATCCGCGCCTTGATCTGGAGCGTGGCATTCCGCTGCTTGCTCACAAACAGCACGACACCATCGTCCTTGACGACGTCGCGCACGACGCTGGCGCACCGGCGCAGAATGGAGAGCGTCTGGTCCAGGTCGATAATGTTGAGGCCGGCGCGGTTGCCGTACACAAAGGGGAGGTAGGCGGGGTGCATGATGCTCTTCTTGTGCCCGAGCGCGGCACCGGCAGCAAGGAGAGTCGCGATCGACGCCTCGCGCGGCGACGCCTGCGAGCGCGGCGCCTCGACGCCGGGGGGAAGGTAGAGCGACACCTGGGCGTCGGTGCCGGCCTGGCGGCGGCGCCAGTCGCGCACCTCGCCCATGTTGCGCGCCCATGCATCGGCCTTGGACTCGCCCGCCTGCTGGGTGTATGATGGCCCCGAGGCCGCCGCGGCCGACGTCGAGAGGCGCGCCGCTGCTGTCAGCATCGCACGTCGGAGGGTTGGGCGGAGAGACTTGGGCGGGGCGCGCGGGTGCCCCCCGCCTCCCCGAAAGAGCGCGCGCACACGCGCAAAGCACCCACCTTGCCTGGGCGCCGAGGTGAGCGCCCGGAGCGCGGTGGTGGTCGCGCAGCTGGAGGGCTTCATGGTCGTGGTGTAGAGTGAGCGAGTGGCAGACGACCGACTTTCGAGTTTTCGGCGGAAAACGCCCAATGCGGAAGCAATTTCCTCCACCTCTCCCAGTCACCAGGGACAGGGCGATCTGCCGATGCTGATGAGGCTGCTTGATCATCATATGGTGCAACACGCAGCTTGCAACATGCAACAGTGGAATAGGGACGATGTGATGCATGGGTTTCTCTCATGTAGGTCTCTAGTGGTACAGATACGAGTGGCTATGTGGG
Organism: Cutaneotrichosporon sp. PK4640; assembly: GCA_023630115.1. Lineage (NCBI taxonomy): Eukaryota > Fungi > Basidiomycota > Tremellomycetes > Trichosporonales > Trichosporonaceae > Cutaneotrichosporon > Cutaneotrichosporon sp. PK4640. The sequence goes on along the minus strand of JAMALN010000446.1, from coordinate 7,989 downwards.
GTGCGAATGGAAAAGCGATATGCACAGCGAATCATGTGCGGAGGGGCTGGGAGCGACCGTCTACATGTCTCTTCGATTCGAAGCGGAGGGGGTTGCGGTCGATTGGAACGGGGACGGGTCTGGCGCAATCGGGCGATGAAGCACGGTGGTTGGAGGTAGGTGACACACCCTTCACCACTCAAACTCGCTGCAAGTCAGCTCCATGAACAGGCTCCGGCTGGGCGTCCTGGGGGCCTTGTCGCATCGTTCCTCTCAACACCATCGCTCTCGCGCCTCTCACTCACCCCTGGCACTTGGCAAAGAGGTAGTCCTTGCCATTGATGTGGATCATGCCGTCCTTGAACACTGTCTTCCACTTGTTCTTGACGCGCTGGACCTTGTCGTACACGCAGTAGACAATGTCAATCTCGCCCTCTCCATTCTCATCGTCGTCGTCGATGCCCAGCTCGTCGTCGCTGTCGTCGAGGTCACTGTCAATCACCTCGTCGCCGGGGAGCAGGCCAGCCGCGTTGGGCTCTGGCCGAGGCTGGGGCGCGACATCCGACAGCGCGATGTTGGGCTTCGTGTCCTCCGACTGTGGTCAGCTATCATCACGCAAAAGATCGCAGCAGACTCACAGCTCCCCCGCGTAAGCGCAGCTCGTCTGGCTCGGCCTTGACCTCGACGCCGTTCGATGGTGGCCGCGGGGCGGCTGGAGGAGGGTGGGCGGGCTGACTTGATGACCCGGCAGCCTCGTTATCCGGCCGCAGCGCAAAGTCCGCGACCTTGGTCGCGAGCAACTTGTTCTCCCATTTCTGGCGCATCAGCTCGCCACAGCTCGCTCCCCACAGCGCGGTGCTCACAGACTGGAGAAGAGGCAGCAGGTCCTCGTCCATGCCGTACTCCTCAAAGTCGACCGAGACGTTGGCGATCACGTCATCGATGATGGCGCGGTAGACCTGGGGCTGTGGGGGGCAAGGAAGGGGAGAGGCGGTGAGGAGCAGGACAGAGGTGAGATGGAGGAAAGAAGGTCAGCATCGCGCGGCATCACAGGTCGACTGGGCAGTACACACCACAATCTTGTTGGACCTTGGCGTCAGTTCACTGTGCCCTCGTACACGTCTCTGTCATTCTGGCGCATACATACATCTTTGGACAGTGCTTGCTCGCGACGTCAAAGGCAGATAGAGAGGGAGGCAGCAGCGAGTTGCTTGCCTGCGAGTTGTTGGGTGGCGAGAAGCACGCGGTGGGCGATTTGGGTGGGGTGAGGTGACCTTGGCGGGGGAAGGGGGAGTGGACAACGTCAACTTGGTGGATATATACTCGGTGAGGGGGTGGCTGGGGCCCACACCTGATATCATTATTATCGACTATTTAATTAGGTTTTTATCCCAGAGTGGAGGTGGAGGTCGATCTGAGGATTTCCATCTCGTGCGGGTTGGTGCTGCTGCTGCTGCTACCAGGCCTTGCCACCAGAACACTGTTGTTGTTGTCCACTCCAACACTGCACTCACCATGAGGAAACAACTCGACCCACGCATCCAGGCCCTCATCGCAAATGGTGTCCGCACCAACCACCGCTCCTTCTTCGTCATGGTCGGCGACCGTGGACGCGACCAGGTATGTCACCTTCCCTCTCCGGCGGCTCATCCTAACCCCAGGTCGTCAACCTCCACTACCTCATGTCGCAGGCGCGTGTGAGCGCACGGCCAAATGTTCTTTGGTGCTACAAGAAGGACCTCGGGTTCACCACGTGAGCTTGACAACGCCAACACCAGCTGACCCCAGCCACCGCAAGAAGCGCGAGGCCAAGATCAAGCGCGACATCAAGCGCGGCATCCGCGAGGCGAACGAGCAGGACCCCTTTGAGCTCTTCATAGCGGTTACCGATATCCGCTATGCGTGAGCTTCCAAGGGTTTCCCAAGCTGACGGCAGTTACTACAAGGACTCGGCCAAGATCCTTGGTCAGACCTTCGGCATGCTCGTGCTGCAGGACTACGAGGCGATCACGCCAAACCTGCTGGCGCGTACCATCGAGACTGTCGAGGGAGGCGGTATCGTCGTGCTCCTCCTCAAGACCATGTCGAGCTTGAAGCAGCTCTACGCCATGTCGATGGACGTCCACAACCGCTACCGCACCGACGCACACCAGTTCGTCAAGCCGCGCTTCAACGAGCGCTTCATCCTCTCGCTCGGCTCGAACCCAGATTGCCTTGTGCTCGATGATGAGCTGAACGTCCTCCCCATTTCCATGGGCAAGGACATTTCGCTGCTCAAGGACTCGGACGACGACCGTGGGAGGCAGAAGAAGGCGGAGGAGCTCAAGGACATGAAGGAGAACCTTGACAGCGTGGACATTGTCGGCCCATTGGCCAAGCTCACCAAGACGGTGGACCAGGTGAGCTTAACTCTGTCCGTCGTTAAAGCTAACTCCAGGCCAAGGCCCTCCTCACCTTCGTCGAGGCTATCTCGGAAAAGACGCTGTCCTCGACGGTGACGCTGACCGCTGGGCGTGGACGCGGAAAGTCCGCCGCGCTTGGTCTCGCCATTGGTGCTGCGCTGGCGCACGACTACTCGAACATCTTCGTCACCTCGCCTGACCCCGAGAACCTGAAGACGCTGTTCGAGTTTGTGTTCAAGGCGCTTGACGCCCTCGGCTACGAGGAGCACATCGATTATGACGTCGTGCAGTCCACCAACGCCGAGTTCAAGAAGGCCATCGTCCGCGTCAACATCTTCCGCGGCCACCGCCAGACGATCCAGTACATCTCGCCCGAGGACGCACATGTGCTGGGCCAGGCCGAGCTTGTGATCATCGACGAGGCGGCCGCCATCCCCCTCCCCCTCGTCCGCAAGCTCATCGGTCCCTACCTCGTCTTCATGGCGTCGACCATCAATGGCTACGAGGGCACTGGCCGGTCGCTCTCGATCAAGCTCATCCAGCAGTTGCGTGAGCAGACGCGGCCAACCATCACCAAGGGCAGCGACACCAACGGCAAGGCGGCAACCTCCAAGGCGGGTGCCGCGGGTAAGGGTGGCGCTGGTCTCGTGCGGAGTCTCCGCGAGATCAAGCTGGACGAGCCCATCCGTTATGCGCCCGGCGACCAGGTCGAGAAGTGGCTCAACCACCTTTTGTGTCTCGACGCGACGGTCGTGTCCAAGGCCGCGCAAGGGTGCCCCCACCCATCGCAGTGCGAGCTCTACTACGTCAACCGCGACACGCTGTTCAGCTACCACCCAGCGTCTGAGGTCTTCCTGCAGCGCATGATGGCGCTGTACGTCGCGTCGCATTACAAGAACTCGCCCAATGACCTGCAGATGCTCTCCGACGCGCCCGCTCACCACCTCTTTGTCCTACTCCCCCCCCTCAAGGAGGACGACACGTCGCTCCCCGACCCCCTTGTTGTGCTCCAGGTCGCCCTCGAGGGTAACATCAGCAGGGAGGTGATCCTCAAGGAGATGGCGCACAGCGGCACGCGCTCCAGCGGCGACATGATCCCTTGGGTCATCAGCCAGCAGTTCCAGGACAGCGACTTTGCCATGCTCTCGGGTGCCCGCGTTGTGCGCATTGCTACGCACCCGGACTACGCGCGCATGGGCTACGGCGCGCGTGCGCTCGACGCCCTCGACGCGTTCTACTCCGGCAAGCTTACCGACGCCGACGCCGTGATGCCGGACGCGGCCGAGGAGGAGTTTGCGCTTGACTCCAAGGTCGGCAAGAACGCCTCGCTCGACACGGACACGATCGACGTCCGTGACCCGTCCCGTATGCCGCCTCTGCTCCAGCGCCTGAGCGAGCGCGCCCCCGAGGCGCTCGACTATCTCGGCGTCTCATTCGGCCTCACCCCCGAGCTACTCCGCTTCTGGAAGAAGGCGGGCTACGTGCCCCTCTACGCGAGCCAGAAGGAGAACCCCCTCACGGGCGAGTACACGTTTGTCATGCTGCGCGCTCTCTCGTCGACCATCGCCCAGGCCGAGGGGTGGCTCGGCGCGTTCTCCACCGACTTCCGCCAGCGCTTCATGAAACTGCTCAGCTACGAGTGCTTCAAGAAGTTCCGCGCCGAGACGGCACTGAGCGTTATCGCCGGCGCGTCTCGCCAGGGCGAGGAGAGCAATGTGGTGACCTCGGACGAGCTGAGCAAGCTCATCTCGCCGTTTGACATGAAGCGCCTCGAGTCGTACTCGGACCAGATGGTCGACTACCACCTCGTGCTCGACCTCGTGACGGACCTCGCCAAGCTGTTCTTCGGCAAGCGCCTGCCCGACCTCGGCCTCAGCGCGGCACAGCAGGCGATTCTTCTGGCAATGGGCCTGCAGCACAAGGGCCTCGAGACGATCGAGACCGAGCTCGGCGCGCCGAGCCACCAGATCCTCGCGCTGTTCGGCAAGCTCCTCAAGCGCGTCACCAAGCACCTGCAGGACATCCATCGGGCCGCGATGGAGGAGAACGTGCCGGTTGCGGCGCAGCCGACCTTTGCGCCCGCCGTGACGACGGTCGAGGAGGACATCAAGGAGGCCGAGCGGGAAGAGCGCGCGCGCATGGCCGACGGCGCCAAGAGCGCCCAGCGCGAGTTCCTCGACACCCTCGACATGCGCAAGTTTGCGATCGACCAAGAGGCCGACTTTTCCTCTGCCGAGAAGCAGGTTGCTGCGCTAGCGGCCGCGACGCCCGAGAAGCGCGCGCGCCTCAACACGACCATTAGCGTCAAGGGCGCCGCGCCTGTTCAGGAGGAGGCCCAGGAGGCGAAGAAGGACGGCAAGAAGGAGAAGCGGAGAGAGAGCGGCGCCGGCGCTGGCGGCAAGCGCAAGAAGGCGAAGCGCGACTAGGCTAGGATTTAGAGTTCTCAATACCCACTGTATGCATCAGATCTACCTCCCAGCCTCCGTCGCTGCTGATACCGCTCCACCAGCATCGACTCTATGCTGCCAATCTATAGAGCCCCTGTCGGCAATGCTCGCCCTACCGAATGTCCCCGTTCCTCTCCCCCGCTACACTCTCTACGCCCAGTCACTCGTCTCCTGGAGGATGCGCACGACCTCCTCCAACCCCTCGAGATCGTCGTTGTCAAAGGTGCCGAGCACGGTCGAATCGAGGTCGAGCACCCCAATAACCCCATCGGCGCCATTCAACCGCAAGGGCAGCACAATCTCCGACTTGGTCTCGCCATCGCACGCTGCTTGTCAGGTTCTGTAGACATCGATTCAGGGAAGAGCCAAACCTACCGATGTGCCCGGGGTACGCCTCAACGTCGGTCACCACCACACCCTTCTCGCCGACGTACGCGTCGGCGCACACGCCGCGCCCGGCCTTGGGGGTGATGGTCACGCACGCGGGCCGGCCGGCATATGGCCCGAGGACGAGATTGGCCTCTCCTGCTGGGCGGACGTAGAAGCCGCACCAGTTGACGACGGGCGTGCTCCCGCTCTCGAGGAGGCCGTAGAGCGGCGTGCCGAGGTACGAGTGGTAGAGGAGGGCGGAGACCTGGGCGAGGTTGGAGACCCAGAAGCGATGCCCGTCGAGGAGGGCGCGGAGCTGCTCGTGGATGTGGGTGTAGAACTCCTTCTTGCTGGATGTCAGCGGGAATACCCTTGCTGATTCACTCACGTGGTGATCTCCTCTGGGACGAGGCTGGAGTCGGCGTGAGGCATGTTGGCTAGTGCTGTAGGGGGAAGAAGGATGAGATGAAGAGAGGAAGCAAGAGACGATAAAAGTCAGGAGTGGATGAGTCAAGACGCGTAAAAGCGAGCATCAGAGCCATCAGAGCACACCATCTCTCCGAGCACACGGATTGTCACCAATATTCAGGCACCACCTAGGCACCGGATAACCCCACATACCCCAGACATGACGGATCTAGACTCGCGAGACTCGCGTGGGTTGGAAAGCCCAGAGGCGGGGATGGCGGAGATGAGTGCCTAGTCCACTCGTTGTCATTATTTATTTTTGCTCCCACGGGGTGGTGGGGTGGGGAGTGAGAGGCACTCCGCTCGAGCAATCCACAGTGAATGAGAGAGAATCAACCGTGCGCTCGTCCACTTTGTCCCCTCCTTCACACCTCTCTCGTCCTCACATCGTCCCCCCGCCGTCAGTGCTCATCTCTCATCCCTCATCCTATTCCCTCTCTCCTCCTCTTCCTATCCCCTCCGTTCCCTCCCCTTCCTCTCTTCTACATCGCCGCGCGTTGCCATCACCTTCACCGGACGGTGCCAAGACTTCTCGTGAAGAGCTGCGCCATCACACTCCCTCCTCACAATGCCGACGCTCCGCCGCTCAACCAGAGCTTCTGCATCCTCAACCCCTTCCCGCTCGCGTGCTCCTTCAACTCCCCAGCCTCACCACCACCGCACCGCCGACGAGCTCGCTCTCGCAGAGGCCGCGGAGATTGTGCACGAGGTGGAAGAAGAGGAGGAGACACCCGCCGCGCTTCTCTCCCCACGTGCCCGCAGGTATGCTGCGCTGTCGCGTAAGCGTGAGGCTAGCCGTGAGGCCAGCGTAGCTCCACCACCATCGTTCTCGCAGGCTCTGTCCCCTGTGGCCGAGCCGGAAGCGCCCGTCGCGGCTGAGGAAGCGGAAGATGTCCGGTTGGGTGACGGAGTGACCGGAGCCGACAGTGGCGAGGAAGGTTCCGCCCACAACTCTGGCGACTCTTCCTCCGACTCGGACGCAGCCAGCGATGGCTCGGACTCGGACTCATACTCGGACTCGGACTCGGATTCTGACTCTGAGTCCGACTCGGATGCGTCGAGCGACCGCGACAGCGACGATGATGACGAGGACGAGGAGGAGGCCGAGCTCGAGCGCCAACTTGCTGCCGCCAAGGCTGCTGCCGCCAGGACCTCGATCATGTCAACATCAAAATCTTCGAACGAGAGCTCCAATGCCCTCGGGGAGAACGACGACGGCGAGTTGCGGCTGGATAGCGACCACCCCAAGGACGCGTGAGTGGCACCGAGTCGTGTGCATTTACTAAAACCTGCAGGCCCATCCCAGACCTCAGCGTGCCCAAGCTTCCAGCCCGTCACCTCTCGCTCGCTGACGATGGGACCGCGTTTGCTGGCGAGGCCGAGGCCGGACCCTCTCAAACGCGCGGCGCGCCACAGCTCGATCGGGGCAAGTACGAGCGCACCCTGAGCAAGCGCGAGAAGAAGGCGGTACGTCCAGTCTTTTGTGGTGTTTCGGAGTGCGCCCGCTGACGTTGTTAGCAGCCCAAGAAGGCATCGGCATCGGAGCTGTGGGCAACAATTCCCGCTCCACGCGACGACGATGTCCCTCAAATGCGCAAGGACTACCAGGCCCTTCACCTCTCTCATACTCTTGACCCCAAGCGGTTCATGAAGGGAGGCAACAAGGCCGGCAAGGCGCCCGAGCGCTTCCAGGTGAGCACTTTGCTCTCTTCAGCTGCTGACATCTAGATCGGCACCATGGTCGACGCTCCTCGCCAGCTGCAGAACACTACACTGCGCAAGGAGCACAAGTACCGTCCAGGCCAGGTTCTCACGAGCGTTGTGAGCGACGCCGATGTCGGGACCTACGCCAAGCGCAAGTTCGAGGAGCTCCAGAGCAAGCGCATCTTCAACGGCCGCGGCAAGGGGTGGCAGAAGCGCGCCAAGTGGTAGACGCATCACGTCGCGTCGGCGCCGACATCCGCGTGAGATCGCACAGGGTTGTGGCGGTGAGTCCGTGCGGATTGGCGACGCTGATCTCTCCCGCAGTTTGCATACATAGACTTCATCGTACGTGTGGGCGAGCTAGCGCTGGCGCCGTCGCCGCCAGACACAGCCGTAAGTGTTCAAGCTGACAAACTCGCAGTGCATTGCATAGACATCTTTACGGAGGCGAACTCCGAGGTCGTGGTTGATCTTTTTGATAGTGCCTGCCCAACCCATCGGCCATCGGGTGGGATCCAGGCAAGTGGTGGCGTGGTCTCCTCCAGAGACTGCAGCCACATGTGGTGAAGGGCGAGGTGGAGGTCATTCCTCTCTGCCCTCTGCCGCCGGTTCGGGGCCTG
>JAMALN010000445.1:0-30318 GCA_023630115.1 Cutaneotrichosporon sp. PK4640 | reverse complement strand
AGAGTGTGCACTGACCGTCCTCGTGACTGCGATCCGCGTGACTGCGGATCTTGGCGTGGTGGAGCGGCGTCCCGTTGTCACTGTGCATTGTGCAGATCATCCCGCAAATCCTGGCCATCCTGGACAATGGTTGTGTATGCGTAAGCTTCGAGAAGCGCAGATCAAGAAGCGCAGTCGGCGCCCTCATGACCTCATCCGGTCGTCCGATGCCTGAAGACATGGCGAGGCGAGGTGAGCGACGGGCGGCACACCGTCGTGCCCCACGACTTTCGCAGCGGTCTGTGCGCCGGCCGCAGCCGGTGAGACGCGAGCCGCGAGTCGCTGCGCTCGGGCCACGATGTACTACAGTGCATAGGGTACAACACCCAGCTGCGTGCGGGATGTATGCTAGGTCTCGGCTCAGATCTCGAGTCTCCTCAGGCGCCGGGCGGCGTTCTCGTCCGGCTCCGTCACCGTGAGCGGGAGGGGCGGGCCACGCGCGCGTGGCGTCGCCGCGGGACCCTCGACGCTGCTGCGTTCGCTCGCGCTGGTCCCGCTCAGCCCGCTGTGCCCGCTCGTCTCACCGCTAACCCGGGCGCTGCTGCTGCTCAGCATGCCCGAGTCGCCGCTCAGTCTCGCGACGGGCACGGCGAGCGAGCTGTTCGCGACGGCGAGCCCGAGGCTCTCGACGCGCGCCGCGAGCCAGCCGGCAAAGCAGGCGCCCATGCAGAACGCGGCGTAGAAGTCGCTCTCGACGCGCGCCTTGCCCGCCAGGCCCTTGCTCTTGAAGGCGAGGGGGTTGGGCCCGTGCTTCTTCAGGTGCGCGAGGAAGTTGGGCAGGCTGAACGGCTTCAACCCCGAGAGGCTCAGCGCGGGCGGCGGCGGCGGGACGGGGAGCGTCGTGTTCGAGGGGTGCGGGTGCGCCATGTAGGGCCCGGTGAAGGAGGAGGCGCGGGAGAGGGAGGGGCGGTGCGGCGTGGACGCGCCCGACGTCGGCGGCGGCACGAGCGTCTGGAAGTACCGGTTCAGCGGGACGAGGAAACGCTCCGTGAGCTGCTGGAAGTGGGTGCGGAGCGCGATGTTGCCCTCTTTGTCTGTTGTCAGCTTCTCGCGTGAGCAACTAGCTCACCATCGAGCTTGCCCGCGGCGACGAGTGCCTCGAGCTGCTTCAGCAACGGGCGGTTCTTCTGCACGCTGCGCTGGCGCTTGCTGATGAACCCGTCTGGGTGGTCGGGCATCGCGCGCTGTGCGGGCCGGGGCGGGCCCTTGTGCGGCACGGCGATGACGTTGGGCCAGTGGCTCGCGGCGTTGCGGAAGAAGGGGTTCTGGTGTCAGCTCATGTCAAAAAGCAGCAAGCTCACGGTCACGCCGACGACGACGCCCGCCTGCGGCTTGTTTGAGTTGACGAGCAGCGAGAAGTCGTGGTCGTGGATATGGAGATAGGGGCGGAAGTCGCCGGCGAGCGGGATGGGGCGGAGGAGCTCGCGGAGCCACCACACAATCTCGGAGCATGTGCGTGGATCGGGTGCGATCACGAGGAGCGGCTCGGCGAGCACCAGGCACTCCCAGATGCTCCAGAGGTGGGGGAGGAATGAGGCAAACGCGCGCAGCGGTGAGCTGGGAGGGTGCGCGGCGAGGATCGGCTCGTGGCCCCACCCGACCTGCGGGTTCTCGGTGCCATCGGGGAGCTTGACGGGCAGCACCTCGGAGAGGAGGGGGAGGTCGAGGCGCGCGTCGGGCTCCGGGTCGGGCCAGGACGCGATGGCGTGGCACGCGACCTCGAGGGCCGAGTAGCCGTGCGCGAAGAACGCCGGCGCGAGGTGGCTCAGCACCGAGCTCCAGAGCGCCGGGAAGGGGAGGTGGGTGAGGATGACGACGGATTTCTGTATCAGCTCTGAACAGAGTCGGACCCACCTGCATGTACCCTCTCGCGATGCCGCGGTCGCGGCGCTGCTGGAACCACACGAAGCCGTACATCCACTCGCGGCCGCGCTCGTCCCACTTGCGGTACTCCTCCGCGCGATCCCGCCCCTTCTCGGGCATGGGGAGCGCGCCCACGCCGCCCTCACTCACGCTGTCCCGTGACCGCACCCTCCGACTTGGGGGTAAGAGCTCGGCGCCGGGGTTTGGCGACGGCGGCTCGGGGAAGGCCAGGTCCGCCGGGTCGGGCGGCACGTGCCGGATCTTGAAGCTGAACTGTATGCTGCCCTCTGTGAAGAGCGACGTGTCGGGGAACGAGGAGAACGCGACGTTCTCCTTCACGCTCGGGCCCCACCGCCGCCCGCCGGCGCGGCGCTCGACGACCGGCCCGCGCTCGAGGTCAAAGTTGCACACGACGACCTCCTTGACCCAGCGCGCCATCCTGGCCGCGGTGTCGTCGTCGATGAGCGGCGGGGGGCGGGGCGACGGCGCGGGCGCGAGCCCCGGGGCGAGCTCGTGCGTCGCGCTCGTGGACGACTGCACCGAGTTGGCGGTGAGGTCGACGGACGGGATGCGGACGTTGAGGGAGCGGGAGCGCGTCATCCGCCGCGCGTGGAGGGGGGAGAGGGGCTCCGAGCCCTGGCGGCGCGGGGTGGGGGTGGGCGTGGGGCTCGCGCTCCCCCGGTATCCCGTGGCGGAGCGGGCGCGCTCGCCGACGTCGCCTTCTGGCGGCCGGTCGAGGCGGGCGGAGGAGGAGCGCATCGTGCCCGTCCACCGCCGGTTGGGGGTTGGGTGGGCCGGGCCGGCGGCGAGGGGCCGCTCGTCGGCGCGCCGGGAGAGGGAGATGTCGCCGCTGTCGTCGTCGCCGTTTGGCGGCCCGCGGCTGGCGGTGGCCGCGGGGGTGGTCATGGTGGATGTGATGGAGTGAAAGGCGGAGCAAGATTGATGTCATGCCGCGATCCAGGGTGGAGGTCGTGTTGGCTTGGCTAGCCCGATCGCCGCGTGTGGCGGCAAGGGTAGGCGATCAAGCGCACATCGGGCGTGTGCACTACAAAGAGGTCGACTGTTCAGTGGCGCCAAGGTGGATGCACTGTGCATGCACGATGTTGTATCATCCTTCCAGCCAGTATCACCTTGCGCCTTGCCAACGGAAGCGGGGTGGAGCGATACCGTCCAGGCACGCGACACCCATAGCCGGATCTACTGGAGATTGGCAGATCTAAGACAGCGGTGGCGTTGCCCGTCTCCCGAGCAACTTCCAGAGTGAGAGGTGCCAGTCGAGGCGAGGATAAGAGCTAAGAGGTTACATTGTGCTACGCTGGCTGAAGAGCCAAGCTTGGATCTAGGACTGCTCGATGGTAGTGGCGATGCCCTGCTCGAGCCGGAGGACCTTGCCGTTCCGCCACGGCACCTCCTCGTCATAGTGCGAGACGACGACGCACGCCTGCTCGGTCCCCGCCTCCTCCATCTCCTCCCACTCCTTCTTCAGGAGCTCAAAGCAGCGCTTCCAGATCGCCTCGTCGACGCCCTGCGTCGGCTCGTCCAGAATGAGCAGCGGGGGCCGCGCGACGATCGCGCGCAGGAACACGAGCAGCGCCTGCTGCGGCGGCGTGTAGTGCGCAAAGACGCGGTTCCCGATCTCGCGTGCCGTCATCTCGGCGGGCTCGCCCGTCCGCGTGGTGGCGAGGTGCGGCTTGACAAACTCGAGCAGCGAGAGGATGCGCGCCTTCTGCTCCTCGTTGATCGGGCGGCGGGAGAAGACGCCCTCGTACCCCGTCGCAATGACCTGCGCCGCCGTCAGGCCCATGTTGCGCGGGAAGGCCGCGAACACCTCGGGCGAGGTGTGCCCGATCAGCCGGCGGAGGATGGTGGTCGGCACCATCCGGCGCGACTGGGAGAAGAGGGTGAGCGCTGCGGGGGGCAGGGAGTACGACTGCGGGTGGTGCCCGAGGATGAGGGAGAGGAGCGTCGTCTTGCCCGAGCCTGGCGTCAGATCTGTTCCGACTGTAAGATCTCACCATTGGCGCCCTGCAGATGCCACTTCTCGCCGGGGCGGATCTCCCAGTCGACGTCCTTGAGCACTGGGCGCGTCCCCTCTCCGTACGACACTGAGACGTGCGACAGGCGGACGACCGGCGCCTCGGAGCTCGACTTGCTCCCATCGGGCTTGTCGTTGGGCTGCTCGCGGCGTGCGCGCGCCGCCCGCCTCACCTCCCACTGCCGCCGCGTCCCGACCCACACCTCGCCCTCGCGCACGTCGGCAACGTTCGTAATCCACGGGGGCAGGTCCTCCTCCCGATCCCTCAGGACGAGCACCACGCGCGGCTCGTTCTCGCTGGCATTCACCGCGCCCAGCACATCGTCCACCACGAGGCGGGACTGCGCGTCGAGCCCCGCCATCGGCTCCTCGAGGATCATCATCGCCGGCTTGGTCATGAGCGCCGTGGCGATGCGCGCGCGCCGCGTCTGCCCCGACGACAGGGCGATGTACGGCATGTCGAAGAGGTGCTGCATGCCGAGCATGACCATGGCCTCGAACACGTTCTTGGCCGCCTGCGCGCTCGGCCCAAAGCTCTGCTCGAGGCGGTGCCGCACCGTCTGCTGGTCCTCCTCCTGCAGCGCCCCGTACCGCGCCGTGTAGTCGGTGAACTCGCCCGTGGTGGACGGCTTCGCGAACGCGAGGTACTGCACGGGCCGCCACGTGTCCTTGTCGATCGCGTTCCACGGCGCGGGCTTGGCGTTGACGGGGAGCGGGCCGGGCGGCGGCGAGCTGGGCAGGATCCGGTGCCGGCCGAGGACGGTCTGGGTCAGTGCTTGGTTATGGGCGCGCTCACCTCCACCGCGAGGCGGCGCCCCGCGCTGTCGCCGACAATCGCCCAGCCCTCCTCGCCGCCCTCGTTCACCTTCCACCCCGGCTCGGGGAAGCGGAGGAGCGCCTGGTCCTCGCCCACCGAGCCGAGGGGGAGCACGCGGGCGCTGGGGGGCATGCGGACGAGGGGCACGGGCTTGATGGGCCCGCCCATGGCGCCGCCCGCGCGCCGCGTCCACTTGAGTCGCACGGCCGAGCGGAACATGTTGCGTGCGTGGTTGAGTGTGAGGTGGTTGAGTCGGTGTTGTGAGCCGCGTGCGGGGGTGACTGAAATTCGGGCCATCACAGTGCGGGAGAGTTTGACGGGTGGGTTACCCTCTGGCTGTGTTTACACGGTGCTCACTCGGTGCTCGGTGCCCTCCGTGCCCCCTACAATCTCTGGTCGCCACGTAAACCGAGCTCATCGGCGCTGAGTCCGGTATGTTGGATGTTGGGGCGCTGGTTGAGCGGGGGAGAGGAAAGAGTGAGGGGAAGCGAGGAAGCGAGCGACACGACCGAAGTACCGAAAGGTGTCCTCCGGATCTCCCCAGATCCGCGCTGCGGAGCCTCCGCACCACACTACAACTGCGACCATTGCTATCATCAGCCATGCCCACTCACTCTATCACTCACAACCCTCTACATTCTCACAATGCCCATCCCCCTCGAGGTGTGCATTGACTCTCTCGACGCCGCCCTTGCGTAAGTCCTCCCCCGATGCGTCTGACGCCAGCGCGGCCCCCCACCTCGTCCCCGGCGATCGCTTCGAGGTGTGCTCGTCCTTGCTGAGCGGTGCGTACCCCACTTCTTCCTCCACATACCGCGATGGATCGCTGACCGCAGGCGGCGGACTGACCCCGAGCATGGGGGTCGTGCGCATGCTCCGCGAGGTGCTGCCCGATGTCGCGCTCATGGTGAGTCACCCGGTGTTTGCTCGATCTCGGGCTGGCTTGGCTCACGTCGTCTGTGAGGGGACGCCGCAGGGCCCTACCTTCCTCGCACCCGCGTCGCTCGCCGCTCACTCCAGTGCATGGTCCGCCCCCGCCCCGGATCCTTCGTCTATTCCGAGGCCGAGGTCGAGGTCATGCTCGAGGACATCACAGCGTTCAAGGCCGCCGGCGTCGCCGGCATCGTCTTTGGCTGCCTTCTCCGCGACGGGAACGTGGACGTGGACACGGCGACGAGGTGGGTACTCCAGCCTTCCCCACTTTCCTTCTCCTATCCCTCTTCCTCGTCGCGTGTCACCTCTCATCCTCTTCGCCCTTCAGCTGGACTGGGTTCCAGAAGAAGCTGACACCAGGCTCGCGGACGCCGCCGCCCCCCTCCCTGTCACCTTCCACCGCGCATTCGACGTCACCCCCGACTGGCGCACCGCGCTCCAGGCCATCGCAGGCATACGCGGCATCACGCGCATCCTTACGAGGTGAGCTGAGGTGCCTGGAAGACGACAGCTGACAGCAGCGGGCACATGGCTACGGCGCTTGACGGCGCCAGCGAGCTCGCGCAGCTCGCCCAGGCGGTCCCGGCACACCTCTCCATCCTCCCCGCCTCTGGGATCAGTGCCACCACCCTCCCCCGCCTGCTGAACATCGCGGACCTCAACGAGGCGCACTTATCTGCCGGAGGGATATACACGCCGCCGTCAGATCCGGCGGGCGCGCGCGGCGAGGTGCTCGGGTTTGGGCGCAGCGAGTGGCGCCTGGACGCGGGCAAGCTCCAGGCTGTTAGAGACTGGGTCGACGAGAACACCTAGAGCAGCGGGCGTGGCGAGAACACCCAGCACCACCACGTCTTTCTTGACTTCCCACCCAACTGTACCGCCGAAACCCTGTCCACCGTACCCAAGTGACAAGAACACCCAGCATTGATCGCAAGCACAGCACAACACACGACATATGATACACTATGCATACACGTAGCCTTAGCAAACACACAAGCTTAGAACCGCTTGGGCAGGCCGGCGAGGCCGGCCTAGAATGACGGCTTCTTGGGCAGACCCGCGAGACCGGCCTGGAAAGCCTCCGTGGCCTTCCTGTTCGAGGCAGGCGCATCGCCCTTGCGGGGCGAGGGATCGCGGCTGCGCTCCTTGCGGGGCGAGCGGTCGCGACTCCGCGGCTCGTCTCGGCGCCGCTCGTAGCGCGAAGAGTCGCGGCGTGGTGAGCGGTCACGGCTGCGCGGCTCGTCGCGATACCGCGGCGAATCGTTGCGGCGGGGCGAGCGCTCGCGGCTGGCCGGCTCACGGCCCGGCGTATACCTGTCGTGCCGCCGAGGCGAGCTATTCCGCGAGTTGCCCCGCGAGTCCCCGCGCGGCTGCGGCTTGAGCGCCTGCATAGCTGCGACGGGCTTGGCTGGCAGCCCCGCCAGCCCAGGTATGCTGGGCCGCGGTGGCTTTGGGCTCGCGGTGCGGGACGCGGCCTCCCTTGCCGGGGAGGGTATTGGCGACGCCGCGTCGTCCTGTTTCCCCTCCCCACTCCCACTCGCCCCCACCGCACCCTGCCCCGCCTCATCCCCGCCGGCCTCGAGCTCCCTCATGATCTCGGCCTCGAGCTCGTCCGCCGCCACCCGTTCTGGCGTGGGCGAGCGGTCTGGCCGGTTCCGCAGCGCGGCGAGCTTGGCCTCCATCGCGGCGATCTGCGCGTCCGTACTGATGTCAGCTTACCCCAGGACTCTCTACAGCTGCTGCAAGGAAGACGCACCTCTGCGGCTTGCGTGCCTTGAGCAGGCTCAGCGACGTGGGCTTGATGTCCGCGCGGCGCCTGGAATACCCAGGAGGCGCGTCGTCTACTGGCGCGGCGTTTGCGTACGTCACTACCAGCTTGCGTCCGCGGAGCAGGCGCTCGTGCAGCTTCACGAGGGCCTTGACGGCATCCTGGGGTCAGCTCCTATCCAATTCACAGTAGCTGTCGCTGCGAGGCCATCCACTCGCCCCCCTTCGCACTTCACACTTCCCACCTCCCCCTCCCCCGCCTTGCCCTCTCCCTCCTCTACCGCGCTCCACCCACTCGCTCCACTCACATCCTTGCTCTCGTACTCGACGAACGCGTAGCCGCGCGGCTTGCCCTTCTGCGGCCCCGAGTTGTGGACCATGAGGTCGAGCTTGGTTATCTTGCCATACTTGCTGAACACCTGGACGAGGGTGTACTCGTCGACCGAGGGGGCGAGGTTGCCGACAAACAGGCGGTCTGGCTTGCCAGATGTCGCCATCGAGTCGATCTGGGGAAGAAGAGAGAGAGTGAAGAAGTGGGGAAGAAGAGAGAACAGAATGAGGAATGCAGTCACGCTGATCGCCCAAGATCGCCACCGGAATATTTGGTTCCGCTCGGCGCTTGGCCCTTCGGTGACGTTGCCGGCCTTTCCACTCCGCACGTTCTTCTCACCTCCATCTCCATCTCGCGCACGCACGCTCGCGATCATGGACTGGTAAGTTGCGCAACGACGACGCTCACAGCAGCCTCGACGAGCCGCTCCACCTCGAGATCCTCAGCGCGCTCGCGTCCAACCTCGCGCGCGACGGGCACGAGCACGACATCGCCGTCCTCGCCGACGGGCTCCCGAACGTCGCGCCCCCCCTGGACGAGGACGACGCCTGGTCCACCTTTGAGATCAACCACGCCATCTCATACGCGCACTATGTCACCTCGCTCCCCCCGACGAGCACCTACCTCGCGACGGCGCTCCCCGAGCTGCGGCGGCTCTTAGCGGGCCTCGTGGCGCAGGGCGCGCCCGAGGCCGGGTCCAGCTCCGGCGGGGCGCCGGGCACCAGCGACGCGCACGCCCTCCTCCTCGACGCGCTGCTCAAGGCCATCTTCTGGGTCGGGTGGAGCGTCGACAGCCTCGCCGGCGAGGCGGGCACCGTCGTCGCCCAGCTCCTCGAGAACACCACCAGCCTGATGCCGACGTCGCCGGTGTTCGCAGGCGTGATCGTGTCCGCCGTCCACACCGTCCTATCCCACGTTCCCCTCCCCGCCCTCCCCCCGCCCGTCACCGCACACCTTCTCTCCGCCGTCGTCGCCGTCGGCCAGCCCGCCGCCGTCAACAACGCCGTCCAGGAGGGCGCGCGCAGCTACACCCCCGCCTTCAACACCGCGCCGCACCCCGCCTCGCCGGCCGGCGTCGCGCTCCTCGTCACCGAGATCGCGAACATTGTGCTCGTGCGCGCGCTCTCGCCCGTCACCGAGGTCGACCAGGCCGCGTTCGCGAGCGAGACGTACACCATCGCAAAGGAGGACAACCTCACCTCGCCCGTGTGGAAGAGCCAGACGCAGGCGCTGCTCGCGGACCCCGTCGTCGACGACCAGCTCTCCGAGTTCGGCGCGGGCGTCGAGGCGCTCGAAGCCGCGAACAAGTTCGCCCAGCTCTGGTGGACCGAGCTCATGGAGCCCGAGGGCGCGGGATTCTCCAGCGCGTCGCGCATGCTCGGCGCCCACGACCCCGACGAGGAGGTGTACATCACCGTTGCGGTGCTGCACCTCCTCAACCTCCTCGGCCTGCACCAGCACATCACCGAGGGGACGCAGGTCGCGCGCCTCAAGAACATCCTCTCGGAGCAGTCGACGATCTCGGACGCGCGCGTCCTCCAGGGCGCGTTCGTGTGCCTCGCGATCATGGTGCGCAACTTCCCCGAACTCGGCACGGGGCTCGTGCACCACCTCCGCCGCCTCCTCATGAGCCCGTTACCCGCGCTCGAGAGCGAGTTCAACGGCTCGGGCATGGAGCTCTCGCCCACGATCCGCGCCGCGTCCACCGCGCTGGCAATGTGCATCGAGATGTCGTCCAACGACGACGCCATCTCGTCGACCCTCTACTCGCTGCTCGGCGTGCTCAACCACGGCACGACGATCGGCCCCGGCGCCATGTCCGTCAGATCCATGCCAAACGGCGACTACCCCAAGTCGTTTGTGTCGGGCAAGCGCTCGGACGAGCAGCGCCAGCTCATCAGCACGACGGCGGTGGAGATCGCCGCGCGCCTCGCCCTCGACACGGGCCGCGACGACATCATCCACCTCGCCATATCGATGCTCCTGCAGCGCCTGCGCGGCGTCGACATCGCGACCGAGTCGGCCATCGTCACGAATCTCGTCCCACTCGCCCTCGCGAGCTCGGACGTCGATCTCGTCGAAGTCTACCGCGCCTTCTCGCAGATCTCGCGCTCCTCGCACCCCGAGGACCCGAGGATGTCCGCCAACGCCGTCCTCGCCGCCCAGACGCGCCTCGCCAAGGGCCTCGGCAACCGCCTCAGCGCAGCGGACGGGTACCTCTCCGAGCTGCTCACGCTGTTCGCGGACAAGGGCACGCAGACGCAGATGCTCAGCATCTCGAGCACGCACGGCAACGACAAGGAGAAGTATGCGCTGATGCGCGCCGACAGCGCGAAGCGCGCGAGCGACACGAAGGCGCAGCTCGCGGCGCTGCTTCTGCCCATCGCCGAGCTGCTGTCGCACCCGACGTACCACCCCGACCATAACGCGTCCACCGAGACCGTGTCCCAGTTCCGCAACATGTGGCTGCTGTGCGTCGCGTTCGGCCTCAGCTCCCGGAACGGCAAGTCGATCCTGTCGGAGCACGAGGAGAACGCGCTGTCCATCATCGCGAGCAAGACGCCTGCGCTGTACCAGGAGCAGAACACGGACTTTGTCGGCAGCGACCTCGAGTACAACACGATCCTGCGCAAGGACTTTGCCCAGTCGGTGAGCTCCTCGCTCTGACAACCCAGCTGACACCAGATCAACGGCCGCATGCGCCAGACGCTGTCAGAGATCCTCCCGTCGTCCAAGCACTCGTCCGACATCCGCAACATGTCGACACCGCAGCTCACGCTCCTGGCCGCGATCAACGACCTCGAGGAGATGCGCATCATGCACCTCCAGCCGTCGGTGATGCTGCAATACTTCACGAACGACTCGGTCAACAAGAGCGCTATGCTCAGCCCGCTCAGGGGAATCTCGACGAGACTCACCTCGGTCTTCCTGCGGCAGCTCAGCATGCGCTCCGTGCAGCACTCGATGCCGCCGTCGGTGAGCGAGGAGGTGCGCAAGATCTTTGTGCTCTGCACGCACCGTATGCGCCAGGTGCGCGAGGCTGCGCTCCACGCGGCGAGACAGGTGATCGAGACGTTCTCGGCACTCATGTGCGACCGCAAGGTCGTGTTCACGCTGCTCGAGATCCTCACGCTCATGCGCCGCTCGTGCGAGATGCAGTACACGGACGAGTACTCGCCGATCCACGAGTTCCGCTCGGACAAGCTCGACCTCGTGCTCGTGCTCACGGACGACTATGCCGTGCGCAACGAGATCACCTCGCAGCTGTACAGCGTGGCACAGCGGTGGCTCACGCTCGCCATCTCGCGCGCGCCCCTCGAGGTGCAGTCGACGCTGCAGTCGTACCTCAACGAGTCACGCGACGTGCTCCTCATCGACAGCGTCGAGATGGGCGCCGGCCTCGCGCTGCACTTCTCCAAGGCCATCTCTAGACTCGACAGGCAGGAGAACATGATGCCCGTCATCGGCGGGTGGCAGTCGGACTGCTCGAACCTCGTCGTGAGCCAGTACGCCGCCAAGAACTACTACGACGGCGAGCTCAGCGGCGCGCGCCACGTGCTCCGCGAGGGCCTGCAGTCGCTGCAGAAGGACGCGCCCGCGACCACGTCGAACAAGGAGCGCGTCGCGTTCAAGGCGCAGATGGCCGACGCCATCAACAAGGTGCACACGAAGGACGCGCTGTCGATCGTCGAGATCCGCCGGCTCCTCCTCCGCGCCGTGTCGGTGCTCATCGCCTCGCCCCACATGGACGCGGATATCCTGCACTGCCTCGTCGAGCTGCCCATGGCCGTGTTCTCGCCCCTCTCCATCGCGGCGGGTATCGACGCGTGGACGTGGCTCGTGCGCCAGCGCCCCGAGGCCGAGATCGCGCTCATGGGCGAGATCTCGGCCGGGTGGCTCAGCACCATCCGCGAGCACAAGGGCCTGTTCAGCCAGAGCATGAACTACCGCGACCCGTTCGAGACGCCGATCGAGTACACGCCCAGCGACAAGAAGATCATGGACGTCGAGAAGAAGAAGGCCGACCGCCTCCTCC
This sequence comes from Cutaneotrichosporon sp. PK4640, assembly GCA_023630115.1. Lineage (NCBI taxonomy): Eukaryota > Fungi > Basidiomycota > Tremellomycetes > Trichosporonales > Trichosporonaceae > Cutaneotrichosporon > Cutaneotrichosporon sp. PK4640. Next base: position 18,497 of record JAMALN010000445.1, on the reverse strand, counting down.
GCCCCCACCTCCTGCTGCTGCAGGTGCTGTCCTCGCAGTTCCAGGCGGTCAAGTACTCGGAGGCGGGGATCATGATCTCGCTCGCGCGGCTGATGATGCGCTCCCTCGGCGCGGCCGAGCACATGAGCACGCACCCGCTCTCGCGCGAGGTGCGCTTCTCGCTGCTCCTCTTCGGCTTCCAGATCCTCGCGAGCAGCAAGACCGAGGCGCTGCTCGAGCTCCGCTTCCGCGACCTGCTCTTCAAGGCTGCGTTTGCGTGGTTTGCCATCCGGCCGCAGTGGTCGTTTGGCAGCGACCGGATCCAGGTCGGCGCCGAGATCCGGCTCCTGCAGGACTTTATCGAGGCCGTCGCCAAGGACTCGATCCGCGGCGACCACGCTACCACGTCGCTGCGCGACCGCGACGCAGCGTGGCTCATCCCCGGCACGTCGTCGCTGCAGGACTACATCGCGCAGCACCGCGACCGCGTGCGGCTCATGCAGCTGCTCGTCGAGAACGAGATCCACCGCCTCAACGTGTGGTACAACCCCGCGAACGACCGGGGGCGGAACCTTGTCAATACGAACACCGTCGAAAGCAGCGTTACGGCCGACGAGTGGTCGAGCCTCGTGCGCAAGGCGTGGCGCCAGAACCCCGCCGTCGCGGTGCACATGGGCGAGCGGTTCAAGAACGCGACGACCGTCACGCCCGAGCTCGTCAAACTCGTGCGCGCCGACCCCAAGGCCGTGCTCCACGTCCCTGAGGCCCTGCAGTACTTCCTCGGCGACAAGCTCGAGCCGTCGATGCGCCGCGGGCTGCGCTGGCTCCTCATCTGGGACAAGGTGCCGCCTGTCGAGGCGCTCAACTACTTCCAGCCGCGGTACGGCAACGACCCGATCATCCTGCAGTACGCCATGCGCGTGCTGGAGCAGCACCCCGTCGACCTGACGTTCTTCTTCGTGCCCCAGGTCGTGCAGGCGCTGCGTGCAGACCCGCTGGGCTACGTCGAGCGGTTCATCTTTGAGACGTCCAAGATCTCGCAGCTGTTCTGCCACCAGATCATCTGGAACATGAAGGCCAACATGTTCAAGGACGACAACGGCGAGGAGCCCGACTCGCTCAAGCCGACGCTGGAGCGCATGGTCGATAGAATTGTGGCGAGCCTCAGCGGCAAGGCGCAGGAGTTCTACAACCGCGAGTTTGGCTTCTTTGGCGAGGTCACCAGCATCTCGGGCAAGCTCAAGCCGTACATCAAGAAGACCAAGCCGGAGAAGAAGGCCAAGATTGACGAGGAGATGGCCAAGATCAAGCTCGAGGTCGGCGTGTACCTCCCCTCCAACCCGGACGGCGTGGTGGTCGACCTGGACCGCAAGTCGGGCCGGCCCCTCCAGTCGCACGCCAAGGCGCCGTTCATGGCCACCTTCAAGGTGCGCAAGGAGCGCGTCGACCTCGACGCGGCGATCGAGGACCCCGACGCGCCCAAGGTCACGTACGACGTGTGGCAGTCGGCCATCTTCAAGGTCGGCGACGACTGCCGGCAGGACGTGCTCGCGCTCCAGCTCATCGCCATGTTCAAGAACGTGTTCACGCAGCTGGGCCTCACGCTCTACCTCTTCCCGTACCGCGTGACCGCGACCGCGCCGGGCTGCGGCGTGATCGACGTCGTGCCGAACGCGACGTCGCGCGACGAGATGGGCCGCGCGCAGATCAACGACCTCGTCGAGTACTTTGTCGACAAGTACGGCGGCGTCGACACCGTGTCCTTCCAGCGCGCCCGCCTCAACTTTATCCAGAGCATGGCGGCGTACTCGGTCGCGTGCTACATCCTGCAGATCAAGGACCGGCACAACGGCAACATCATGATCGACGGCGAGGGCCACATCGTGCACATCGACTTTGGCTTCCTCTTCGACATCGGCCCCGGCGGGATCAAGTTCGAGGCCGGGAGCTTCAAGCTCAACAAGGAGATGGTCGCGCTCATGGGCGGCGGCGACAGCCAGGGGTACCGCATGTTCACGGAGCTCACCGTCAAGGCGTTCCTCGCGATCCGGCCGCACGCCGACCAGCTCGTCGACACGGTCGCGCTCATGCTCGGCACGGGGCTGCCGTCGTTCAAGGGCGAGGGGACGATCAAGCGTCTCCGCGACCGCTTTGCGCTGCACCTCAACGAGCGCGGCGCGAGCGAGTACATGCTCGGCGTGATCCACAATGCGTTCCAGAACATGCGGTCGGACATCTATGACGGCTTCCAAAAGTACCAGAACGGTATTCCGTATTAGGCGGCGAGGCGAGGCGAGGCGAGGCCGCAGGCTGAGCCTCAGGTCATCAGGCTGCTCGACGAAAGCAACGACACACAGCATTCTTGTTTCAATAATGATCTTGTAATGGTACATGCATCGGTCTATCGACATCTCTAACACCCCACGCGTCCATACTGACGCACCCCAACCTCGCAGCCCTGCGGCTCGCGCCTACTTGCGCATGAGGAGGTACACGTTCTCGCCGACGGTCACGCCCGCGAGGTGGCGGAAGCTCCCGCGCAGCGCCATGAGCAGCCCCCCAAAGCTCGCGTACGCGGTCGTCTGGTTGTCGCCGCGCACGCTGTCGTCAAACTTGTACACCTTGCCCATGAGGACGTAGTCGTAGTCGTTGGCGAGGCCCTGGTCCTCGGCGCGCCAGAGCTCGCGCTTGATCTTGCGCGGCGCGTCCCCGTCCTCGTGCTCGTCCGCCACGTCGTCCTCGGGCTTGAGCGAGCGCGCGAGCAGCAGGCTGAACACCTCGCCCTCGGCCAGCGGGTACAGCTCGGTCGCAATGTCCAGGTGCAGGGACATGCCCATGTCGCGCGACTCGGCCTTGATGCGCGACACGCGGTCGAATTTCTTGCCGTCCTCGTCGACGGTCTGGCGTTAGCTTGCGGGTTCGCGCGAGCTAGCGTGGCAACTGACCTGCACCGTGAAGCGGTCCTCGAAGATGACGTTTGGGCGGTCGTCGTTCATCGCGAGTTGGGAAAGATGGGAATGAGATAGAGAGGAGTGCCAGATGCCTTTGGCGCTCGGGGTTAGGACGAGCGGGATGCGAGAGATGGGAGGAGATGCGAGACGAGAATGACAAGGGCTCACCAGCACAGTCGAGTTGTTGTTGCAACTCGTAATGCGGGGTGAAATCTTGGGCTGCTCTTATCCGCGCCCCCCGGTACCGGCCGTTTTTTTCGCCGCTCAGCCATCGTCTCCACCCATCTCATTCACTCTCATCTCCCTCTCACGACTAGCACTCACGCCGCGAGCCGCCGCCGCGCACTACACGCCCCAGCCCAGCCCCGCTACACCCTCCCACCATGTCCCACGGCGACCACACCCGCGACCCATGGTGCGTACCCCGTCTCTGACCCTCCCCTCCCCGGTGGAAGCTGACCCCAGCCCCTGGGTCATCCTCAACGACTTTGGCGGCGCGTTCTCGATGGGCGCGATCGGTGGTGGTATCTGGCACGGTATTAAGGGCGCGAGGAATAGCCCCAAGGTGCGTTGTGCTGGGGAGTGCCGTGGTTGCGGAGGGAAGGTGGTGGGACATGTGGGGTGCGAGGTGGGGTGCGGGGGCGCAGCATGGCGAGGCAGGAGGAGACTGCTGTCGCTCGCTTGTGGTTCAGCAGTCATCACATCGATGCCCTTGCCGCTGCCCCGAGAGGGACGGCACGGTGCCGGTGTGCTCACCCCCCTCGCCCCTCCCCCATACAATCGTCCCGCACCCAATCGTGACCTTCCTTCCCCCTCATTCGGCGAGGCTCCGCTCGCCTCTATACGCCCCCGCTGACCCCAGGGCGAGCGTCTCGCCGGTTCGCTCTCGGCCATCAAGGCGCGTGCCCCCGTCCTCGGCGGCAACTTCGGTATCTGGGGTGGTCTCTTTGCGTCGTTCGACTGCGCCGTCAAGGGGTACCGCCAGAAGGAGGACCCCTGGAACGCCATCATCGCCGGTTTCTGCGTCGGTGGTACCCTTGCCTTCCGCGGTGAGTAGCGGCGTCGAGGCGCTGAAGATGCCGAAGGCCAAGAAGGCGGGCGAAGGCCTCCGAGCTCGGCTCGGGTGTCAGCGCCTTCCATCCCGGCCCTAGTCTGTCCCCTCGACATTGCTGACCCCAGGCGGACCAAAGGCGGCCCTCGGCGGCGCCATCGGCTGTGGTATCCTCCTCGGCGTGTTCGAGGGCGTCGGTGTCCTCATGTCGCGCGCGTTCGCCCAGCCCGTCCCCGCGATGCAATTGCCAGAGCAGGGCGCCCAGCCCGCTCTCGCGTAAGCTTAGACCGTTTGTACATGTACACTGGATTCCCCCCCATGGCCGCTCTATCCTCGGCCAGCTCATACACCTCTCTGCATGATGCATACGTGATTGATCTTGAGGCTGATGTTGACTGTTAAAGCGGAGGGCTGGAAAATTCCGTGGCCCCGCTCTGTATCCGAGGTCCGACACCCATTTCCAAGGCGGGGGCGTCGGCCGAGTTTGCCGAGGTTGCGTCACTCACCTCTCTGCCAACTTTGAGGGGAGGGAGAGCGGAGAGGTGGAGGTCCGACATGACACAGAGGTACTACCTCGCCGTTCTCGCCACTTCCACATCAACCACAACCACCATGCTCAACAGGTCAAGGACGATGATGCGCAGCGCACGGCTAGCCACGCCCTCGAGTGTGATGAGGGCGGGTGTCCTGCGGGCGGGTGTCGTCCTGCCTCGCGCGGCGCCGCCGCCCATCTCACCCGCCATCACACGCCCACTCTCCACCTCGCCGCGCCGGAACGCGCCCACCCGCCCCTGCCCCTCGTGCGGCGCGCCCATCCCCCTCCCCGCGTCCCCCTGCCCGTCCTGCTCGGCCCTCATCCCCATCCCCCTCGGCCTGTCGCTGCACTCGCTGCTGTCCGTCTCGGAGCCGATCCCCATGGCAGAAGCCAAGGAGGCGGTGGGCGCGCGCAACCCCGGCGAGGGCAGGCCGTTCGACATTGCCGCCGAGCTCGCGCGCCTCCCGGCGCACGGGTACGACCTGGACCCGCGCGCGCTGCGGCTCGAGATGCTGCGCCGGCAGGCGACGCTGCACCCCGACCGCAACTCGGGCGAAGTGGAGATGGCGGCGGCGCTGAGCGCGCGGGTGAACAAGGCGTACGAGGTGCTCGCGAACCCGCAGACGCGGGCCGAGTATATTGTGAGTTGGAGCCGAACCATCTCAGCTTCTACTCCACTCGGAAGCATCACCGGAACCCGCTGACACCAGCTCGAGCAGTTCGGCCTCGACACCAAGGAGACGGACCACGTGAGCGACCACGACCTGCTCCTCGAGATCCTGGAGGCGCGGGAGGAGCTCGAGGAGGCGACGCCCGAGGAGGTCGAGGAGCTGCGCGACGAGAACCACAGTGAGTGCGATGGCGGGAGTACTGAGCGTGGTGACAGTCACGAAGCACCCACTGGCCGTCCCACCCACGCTTCCCTGCCACACACACCGCTAACCCGCAGAAAAGGTCGAGGCGGTCGCCAAGAAGATCACGGACGCGCTGTCCAAGGAGCCGCCCGCGCTCAAGGAGGCCAAGGACCTCGCCGTCGAGCTCAAGTACTGGGTCGGGCTCGAGCACGCCGCCCGCGAGCGCCTGTAGAGCTGTTGCCCAACTGTAGCCATGCATTGATCGGATCTACCAGGTCACGGCCACCTCGGCGTGCTCACATCTCCTCGGTGGGGTTTACTGGGTGGAGAGCGGTGTTCTGAACAGTACTGTGGTGGGGGCGCTCTCCACCCAGGATATACGGCAAGGATATACCCTCGAGGGCACGAGATCGCTCACACCTCTTTCCACGGACCTCGTGGCCTCGTGGACGTTCATAAGTGCCCGAGGGAGCGTTTGGAGCATCTACGATCCAGCTCACGGGAGATTGGGCACTTAGGATGAGGTTTGCAGTTCGCCATGGTTCTGAGAGCACCCTATAGCACCGTTCAGAACCTCAAACTGAAAGGTGCTGTGGCCCCGTGTCTCAGCCACGGACTCCACAGCACTGTTTACATCCCACCAGCTTGAGAGCCAGAGGTATTGAGGTGAGAGCGCGGAGATGAGCCACTAAGGGCTACGTGGAACAACCCTGCGCGTCAACGTCGCACCGCCTGCAGCTGAACATAGCCATGCATGATACAACAGTTTAATGAGATGTACAAGTCGTCTAATCGTATGTCGCCGGCGGGAAATAGCGTCGATAGTCCCCCGAGTTGAGGCAGTGGTGATGATGGGAAGGTGTGGTCTATCGAAGGGCAGCGGCGATACGCGCGCGGTGCTCACGATCCTTGCGGTCGCGCTCCGCCCACTTGACCTTGGCCTTCTTGGTGGGCTCGCTCTTGGCGTCGTGCCGCTTCCCCGCGCCCCGCAGGCGCGCGCGCTCAATCTCAGCATGGGAGTGCGAGACGCGCTTGTCGGCGGCGACGCGCCCCAGGCCAAGGCGGTTGAACTTGAGTGCGGTGGCGATGGGCATAGTGCGCCCAGGGCCGTGCTTGACGGCCTCTTCGTCCTCCTGCTCCGAGCCCGAATCGGCGGTGAGGTCGACGACACCGTCAACCTCAGGCGGCGCCGAGCGGGGGCGTTTCCGTTCACGACCCTCCTCCGCGAGCCGTCCAAGCCGGGCGCGTTCGCGCGCGCGCGCTTCGTCCTCCTCCGTCCACCCCTCGGGCCTTCCCAGCCCGCCGCCGCCCCACCCCAGCGCGGCGAGGCGGGAGAAGCCTGCGTTCTCTGGGCCTAGGGCGTAGTGCGGGATCGGGGGCGGGGCGGGCTTCGCGGAGTCGATGTTGAGCATCGAGCCGATCGAGGACGGAGTGGGGGCGGGAGAGGGGGCGGGCTCGGCGCCCTTGGCGGCGGAGACGAGGGCGCGGCGGATGAACCATTCAGAGCGGTGGACGCGGATCTTGGTCGGGGCGGGTGATGGGGCGGAGGACGGAGGGGCCGATGATGTGGTAGTAGGGGCGGACGTGGAGGCTGTAGATGCGGCGGGCCGTGGGTTCTCCGTCGGGGCGGGGCTCGGCGCCTTGCTCGCACTCGTCGAGAGGGAGCGGTACCAGTCCGCGACAGACGCGCCGTCCTCCTTCCCTTCCCTGTCCTTCTTCTCGCCCTCCTCGACGTCGACATCAAAGCCGTCCGCCACGCTCCGCCCGAGGTCGTCGTAGCTGTTCTCGGCGAGCACGAAGACGGGGGGAGCCTTGCGTCCCCCGTGTCCGGCGGGGTTGATGTTCCACTCCTTCCACGAGGCCCAGTCGCGCGGCGCTGGGCCCGCGTCCTGCCACGACGAGGGGGTGTGCGAGCGGATGGTGACGGCGGGCGCGAGGAAGCCGAGACCATGGCGCGCGCGGCCGGGGAGGTTGGCGTCTTCCTCCTCCATGGTTGGTTAATGAGGCGAGGTGAGATGAGTGATGAGCGAGAAAGTTAAGAGACGGAGTCGAGAGTTGGGTGGCGACTTCGAGGGTCATCGCGGGATCAAATTTAGGTTTGTGACATTAGCAAGAACGGGTAAGGTGGGCTAATTGAATTGGGGTTGTTTACATTGTTTGGAGTGTTTACCAGCCATCCTAATCGGGCGTGGGGCATGTGTGCCTGCGTCATGGGGAGAACGCTGATGTGAGAGACAGATCTGGACCTGAGAGAGATGTCAACAGTAGTCAACAACACTGCCTCTCCTTCTCTCGTCTTCCCACTCTCCCTCCTCGCTCTCAATCTCCAATGGGTGCAGTCCTCTCCCTCCCCTTCTTCCGGCGACGCAGCCGCCGCCGCCGTGCACCCCTCCCCATCTCCACCCCCATCTCCCACCCTCGCCCCCTCCTACGCCGCGACAACCTCGACACAACGGAGGAAATCGAGCTCCTAGCCACAAAGGCGGCGCACCACCACGCCTCGACAGTCTCGACGGCAGGCTCGCGCATCGTCCGGAGCGGGAGCACAACCTCGCGCACGTCGAGACGAACACGCCGCCGCCCCGGCGAGTTTGGGGACGCCATCCCCGAGGTGCTCGAGCCCAAGGACGCCAGCCTGTCCTCGGCGAGCGCCTCGGACAGCACATGCTCCTCCAAGCCCTCGCTCTCCAAGCCCGAGATCCAGATCCCGGCCCCGATCCTCCCCCTCCCCCTCCCGATCCAAGCACCGCGCCCCGGCTCGGTCGTGGGGTCCAAGCGGCGCCTGGAGGAGCCGGTGCGCCGGCAGCGCCGGGCGTCGTCCGTCCGCCGCAACTCGATCATCGGGACCAAGCCGCGGCGCGTGAGCACGCGCAAGCGCCGCATCGAGAGCGGGTGGGACGTGATCCGGCACGACGAGGCGGACGGGTGGGCGCCCGCCGCGGGCCGCGCGGGCGGCAAGCGGGTGCGCCTGGCGTGGCCGGGCGCGTAGGGCCAGATCCAGGTGAGAGTTTTGCAAGAGCGCGCTGACCCCCAGCGCTGCTTCTGAGAAGTTTGCCCTCTCGCACCGCGCACACTCCTTGGAGAAGAAGGCAGCCCCGAAATCGGGACTGTGGGCGGGCTCGGGCCCCAACGGGCCCCCGAGGCCCCGCCGCCACACCCAATCCCGACCCCTGCTCTCTCCACGTCCCCACATTCCGCATGGACAATGCTGTACTGCGATGTACTCTGTATCGGCTGGTGTTTGGTGGTGTGTGGGAGGGTGTGTGTCCTTGTTGGGTGGCTGGTGGCAACTTGACGAGTGAGGCATGACGTGAGACGTGAGACGTCACACATGAGACTTGGAGACGTCGACATGAGAAGCGGGCAGGCGCCACACTATCCTCCAAACCTGAGTGCATGAGCGTTCCAGCAGGGAGGCACACCTGCAGAGAGCCGTCTCGTCGGACAGCACGGGCCTCGGGCCTGGGCCTGTCGCTCGCTCAGGAGGCGTCGATAACGGTGGAGGTGGCGGTGGCGCGGCGTACACCTCGTCGACGCCGGCCGCGGCACGTGACGCCCGCACGCCGCGGACAGGGGCGCCGTCGCGAGGTCCGACGCCGGGGTGTAACGCTTGGCACCTGGTCTTGGCACCCCCCCGCCATGTCCGTGGTGACCCTGCAGGTCGGCGAATGGCATGGCGGCACGCGCGCCTCGCCGGATGGCGTCGCCGCTCCTGCACACCCCCCGATAGATCCGACGGGCCCGACGTCGTCGTCGCGGTCAGCTGTTCCTGCCTGTCAGCTGGTTCTGGCCAGATGTCGATCTGCCGATCCGGATCGTCGAGCTTGTGCGAAGCGGCCCAGCCGAGCACCTGCGCACCTGCGCCCTGGCCGCTGCCCGCGCCCGCCCACTTCGGGCCATGCACACTTGCGGTGCTCGACTGCCGTACGCCGCGACTGACTTGCGGTGCGCCGACGTCATGCACCGCCGCCAGCATTCCGGGGTGCCTGGTGCCTTCGGCGTCGGCTCGCTCGGCACCTCCACCCCGCATCTGGCAACCACTAGCGGCGCACGGTCCATCGCCAAGGCCATAATAGCGGCCGCGATGGATTCTCAACACCACACACTATGCCACCACCAGTACCACCAGCGCCCATCTCCCGGATCGAACGGCACGCTGCACGGCACCACGAGCTCGTGCGCACGCTCCGCGACCTCGCGTACGTCCCCGCCGCGCTGGACCGCAAGATGGCCGAGCTCGACACGGAGCGGGCCGTGCTCAAGAGCGCGCGCGACGACTCGGCAAGACTGGACACGGAGCAGTGCGTCCTCTATAGAGCTTGCTGACCCAGGCGCACGGCATACGACGCGGTCGCCGAGCTCAAGAGCAGCCGCCGCAAGTTGTCGTTCCGCGTGCGCGGGCACAACCTCGACACGGAGCGGGCGGCGCGCGAGCGGCGGTACGAGGCGGCGTTCGCGGACGGGCAGGCCATGCTGCAGCGCGTGGGGGAGCTCGAGCGCAGCATCGAGCGCCTCGAGGTCGAGCAGGGGGATCTCGCGCAGCTCGCCACCCGCCGCGCCGAGGTCGAGGGCGAGCTGCGCGTGCTGTACGACGACGTGTTTGGGGGCCCGACGCCCGGGCATCCGGACGAGGACGAGGCCGAGAGCGCGCTCATGGCGCTGACGATGCAGCTCGAGCAGGTGAGTTTTCCGTCCGGCTCAGCTTCAGCTACCCCTCAAGGCGGGCTCGCAGGCTGGCCAAGGCGGACTGCCCGCCCACCCCCCGCCCTCGCTCACACCAGCTCGAAGGCGACGCCAAGCGCGACCGCGCCGTCGTCGAGCTGTACAAGAAGCTCATCCCCGCCGTGGAGCACGCCGAGCGCCAGTTCCGCAAGGCGCAGATGGCGACGACGGACCAGAACGGGCATTCGCGGCGGGGCCACCACAAGGCCAAGTCCAAGGAAGTGTACCAGGCCGCGCGCGACATCGAGGCCCAGATCCTCGAGCTGCACCCCGCGATCGTCGAGTTCCCGGAGTCCCTGCCCCGCGGCGACTCCCCGCGCAAGCACCACTGCCGGCGGATGCAGGCGTACTTTGAGGCGTGTAGGGACAAGGTCGCCAGCGTGCTCCGGCGGATAGAGGAGGACCTGGAGACGACCAAGGCGCAGCAGCGGCAGGCGCGGGAGGATCTGCGCGAGCTGCGGTGCATGATTCTGGAGGATGCGGTCGCGCCGCCGACGTATCATGGCGAGTGCGCGCTCGAGGGGTGCACACTGCACGGAACGGGAACACATTAGCATAGCTAGGGCACACATGGTCATAATCATAATGCAATCACAACTACCTGAATCTACATGCCAAAGAGTGCACATGCACGTGAATAGGCACCTTGCTCAGACTCCCCCCATCCCTGCTTAGAACTTGTTGGCGCGCTTGGACGTCGACGCACGCGCGTTGCGCGAGCTGCGCTTGGACGTCGACTTGCGCGGCTCGTCGACGCGGAGGTGGTTGTTGTTGTCCTCGTCGTCCGAGTCGGCCGACATGGTCGATATCGTCGTGGCCAGACTCGCCTGCGAGGGGCGGCGGGCAATGAACCCGCGGGGCTTCTTGACGTCGCCCGTCGCCGTGTTCGTCCAGTTGTTGTTGTACGTCGGCAGCGCGTCGCCGTCGCTCCCGCTGTGGTGCCCGTCCGTGAGTAAAGGCGCGCGCGAGAGGCGCGCGTCCCCGCCTCTAGTGGGCGTGCCGGTTATACTGCTGTCAGCGATGTCGGGGGGCGGACGTACAGGTGGTGCTGCGAGCCGTCCGTGCTGACGGGGGTGTGCTCCACCTCCTGTTTGTGCTCGCCCGCCTCGAGATTTCTACCGCCAGTGAAGGCGCTGACGGTGCGGTAGGCCGTGTCGTCCTCACTGCTGTCAGCTACGCCGAAGTGTAGTACGCACGAGTGCTTGCGACGACGGAGCCAGAAGATCAGGCCGCCGATGAGGGCGAGGGCGACGACGCCCCCCACCACACCGCCCGCTATCGCGCCGACGTTGGTCTTCTTGCCGCCACCGCCGCTGCCGGAGAGGGCGTCCGACGGGCGTTCCTTCCTGGGCGTCAGAGTGTCTCGTGACGAAGGCTTACGAGGTGTAGCAGATCCTGACGTTTTGCAAACCGACAGTACCAGCTGTTTCCAGCTTGATTCCCTGCGAGCCGGCGGGAAGAGTGGTGTCGTAGTACAGTACATCCCGAGCCACAGGCCTGCCAAATGCGCCCTTAATCGTGTTGGGGTTGACGGTGGTCGCAATGCTGGCCTTGTAAGTCCCGTACGAGGGATCCATGGCCCCGGTGATCGTGACCCGTGTGACAGAGTTGGGGAGCCTGATGTCCATGGACCCGTCGGTCAGAAGGGCGATACCATTCTCAGCGCTGGGGTTGTTGGAAAACCCGAGCCACCCAGCAGACTTGAGCGTGTTGCCGTCCGCCAGGGCGATGGTCTCACAGAACGGCTCGGTGTCGCTGGAGTCAGCACACGCCACCTCGCGTACACCTACACGTCCTGGGCAACGTCCGCCACACTTTGGACCTCGACTTGGGTCACGGTCGCCCCAGCGTTGGCGGTCAGTCTGTAGTCGACCATTGTCGGCGGGTCGGGTCGGAAGTCTTGTCCCGCCTGAATCTGTTGCGCGCCCTGGTCCCCGGAAGCATTGAGGTTGAAGGTGCCCTCGCCGCTCACGATGACGCCGGTACCTCGGAAGTACAGGGTGCGCGTGTTGGAGGGACCCACGTCGGAATCCACCTGGCGGCGGTCCTGGCGGTCCTGGCGGTCCTTGCTTGGTGCCGTGCCGTTCGGTACAGTCGCCGGGGAGCTTGGTGCAGGGATCTGCGGAGCGCCACTGGGGTTTAGGCGGTCTCCGCCCTGTGGGCTTGACAGTCCAGTGCCTCCCATGTTGACCCAGCCGAGGGGGAACATGGGACTGTTGGGGTCGATGGTATAGGTGTATGTCCACGGCTTCAGATCGCCGCTCGGGGCCGTCGGGGTGGAGTCATTTGAGGCGGGGTTGACGGCCGCAGACGAAGACGGCTGGACGGAGGGGGCGATGGCCGCAGACGGAGACGGCTGGACGGAGGGGGCGATGGATGCAACGGACAGACCAGAGATTGAGGGCGCATCGGCCGAGTTGGGAGCGCCAGAAACAGTGGGGGACGAGAGTGCGCTTGGGGATGCCTGCGTACTGTCTGCAGCGATGGAGGACTTTGAAACCTCCTCAGTGGCAGCTGTGGGGTTGGACTTGGGCTTTGTAGGTTCTCTCCCGGGCGCCACCGCTGCAGTCGATCCATCTTCGCCGGGGGTGGTCACCGTGGCTGTCCCACTGGCGGGGGACCCCGCTCCGGGATCAGCGCCCGGACCAGCACCGCTCGCACCAGTGCCGGTGTCTCCAGTCGGGGCCACGGCGTCCCCGTTTTCTAAGCTCTGCGCCGCGCCGAGGGGCGTAAGGAGGGCGAGGATTCCCACAAGGAGACGGACGGACACCATGTCGCTGCCGAGGCTCGTTGACGGTGTCGATGTGGAGAAAGGCGATCGGGAGACGAGTGTCGGGTGTCGAGAGTGGGGTGGAGGAGCGATAGGGGATGAGTGAGGCGAGAGGGCAAGAGGATGGAGAGGAGAAGGACGATGGGGAAGAGTGAGGAACGATGTGAAGAGGAATGGAGAAGAGGAAGGAAGACGTACGGCCAGAGAGGCCACTTTGGTGGTGTGTGCAGTGGTGAGAGTGATCCGCGATCTGCGGAGGGCGGGGAGGGATGTGCTGCACCGCAGAGCGACAATCCTCCACCCTACTCATTCTGCATCAACTCATGTGGTTCCTTACGCTCTCGCCAGGGGCACGAGTGTCACGAGGTCGCAGTCGGCGCTTCCCAGCAACTCTAATGGTCCAAGAGGGCAGATGGTAGAGTGGTTGGAGGGATGATGACGGTGGTAGAGGGGAAGCGATGAGCGGACACCAGGATGCGGTGCGTGCCTGAATGCAGCACCGCACCTTGAAACGCCCATCTCTCTCCTCCTCCTACACCCTCGCCCTCGCCTTGACGCCTTCTCGGCTCTGCATGCTCTGCAGTCACGCGCGCATCGTGCGCATCGCACAGCTTCGGGCCGCCCCCATGCAACGGCGGGCGCGGGCGGAGGTTGGCAGAAGTGGAGACTGACGGAAGTTTAAAGCGCCAGAAGCGGTTACGCTTATTTTACCCGGTGCGGAATGAACACACGTTCACAGCCTTGTAGCGGCTCAGCTGACCACCAGCGGGCGTGTCGCTGTGCATATAAGACGATGGACAGTGGACGTTCCCACCCACCCACAATAACTCCGACCTCGATGCACTCGCAGACCATGTCCACTCCGCTCGCGCCGCCGCGAAACGCGGAGCGCCGAGCCGCTGGTCACGGCATCAGGGTGAAACGCGTCCAAGCGTCCACCGGGAACACCGGGTACATGCCCAACCCGCTATACAAGACTATAGGCTACCATCCGTTATTCTGACCCTTCCTACACCGCCGACCCTTCCTACACCGCCTAGACCTCGCAGATGGAACCCAACGGGCGCGATTTCGTCGGGCGCCCGCGCTCCTTGTTGCCGACGACAGTGCGCTCCTTCCGGGGCTCGTAGTCGTCGAGGATGCCCGCCTCATTCGAGCTGGGGTCAGCGGTGCGTGAGTTAAGCGTACAGGAGGAGGATGAGGATGAGGGCGACGAGCACGCCGACGGCCACGACGGCCAGCGCGCGCGGCATGTCGAGCTGCGCCGCGTCGGTCTCGGAGACTGGGGTCAGAGGGTCGGGCGGGGACCCACCCTCCAGGTGCGGGAGGTAGAGGGCGTGCGCCGTGGCTGCGAGGAGGAGGAGGTGGAGCATGGCGGGGTGGGTGGAGAATGCGGTGCTGGGGGGGTGTTTATGTGGCTGGCTGGCCTGCTGACATGGCTGGGATCTGGTCGTGGCTGGCGATGGCCCGGCCCGGCCCGCTGAATGCCAAAGACAGCTAGCTCGTCGGCTGCCCCAAGTAGGCCTCCCTTCCATCTCACACCTCCCATCTCGCACCTCCCAACTCGCATCGCCCTCAGCGGACTGGGCCAGGCTCGCAATTCACGCCAGACGCACCTCAGATCCGAGCGTCCATGGCCGAACGTGGCCTCTCCACTGTCGTCCAGCTCAACTTAGCAGCCCTCGCATGGCCTCAAGGGGCTGCGAGCTAGCTGGCGCGAAGCCGAAACGTCGGGATCCGAAGACGGATCTAAATTGGCGGGCACCACACACCGGCTCCAGCGGCAGATGTTGGATCTGAGAGCTGACATGTGGCCACGAGTCTCAATACACGGGTGATCGTCGCCGCGCAATCTGGCTACAGCACGGTGTTCGCTCGTGGGCACATGCTCTGCGCAACAGTAGAGGCCTCTGCTGTACCGTCCAGTGCACCGGTCCTCTGGCAGCGTCGGTCTCCGCTGACAGCTGCGGTCTGCCTCGCGCCGACACCCACGGCCGGCCTATTCTCGGCCTATCCAGCAGTCTTGAATATGCTGGCGTCAGCAGCATTGCCAGGTACGGGCGCAGGTACGGTGGCTGCACGCGCTCGAGCTTACCAGCCCCGATCAATGCTCGCGTGCTGCGTGCTCAATTCAGTGCGTGCGCGCGTGTGCGCTCGCCAGTTGCCAGCTCTTGCGTCAGCTGCATCCCTCGGGAAATATGCTGCGAGACATGTCTCAGCGGACATGAGGCGTGCGATCGACCTGCCATGAGAAGATGAAGCGTCTGAATGGGCGGGGCGACGAATGGCCGGGAGCGAACTCTGTCCGAGTTGGCATTCCGACGCCGACTGTGGATGGCATATCACAGGGGAGAGCCTCCGACGGAGAACCTCCGACACATGACACAACATGACACAGGCTGGTTCTAAACATGGATGGCGAGGATGGCGAGTCGACCCGCCACTCTCCGCAGACTCGCCCCGCCACTCTGCGCTGGGGTGTTTCTAGAAATACATTGTCAGGCTACCTACTACAAATGATGTACACATGTGTAAAGGGGAGGCGTGCGAGCTGCGGTGCCCGGACGCCATGCAGTGAATTGGAATGAAATGGTCGAATCGAAGTATATGGTGCTGGGAATCACGGGGCAGGGTGTTGTGGCGCGTATTAGATGAGCTGGGCCGGGCGAATGGGCTGAATGGCCGCCTCGATGGCCGAGTCGAGGGCGTCAAACTTGCCGCCCTCGCGCTCGAGGTACTCGAACTCCTCGCGTGCCTTGGCCTCGTAGCCGAACGCGTAGTTGTAGTAGTTGAAGAAGGGGAGGAAGTACGACTGCACGGTGGGCTTGAGGGCGCGGGCGCGGTCGGCCTCGAGCTCGCGCTTGATGTCGCGCCAGAGCTCGGGCTTGTCCGAGATGATGGCGGAGATGCCCCAGCGCGCGCACTGGAGCATCTCCTCGCGGCTGTTGACGGTCCACGTGCAGATCTCCTTGCCGGCGCGGGCGCAGTCCTCGCGGAACTTTTGGCCCTCGGCGCTCGCGAGCGGGCGGTACCACACCGAGAAGCCGTGGCACTTGTCGTAGAAGTACTTGCGGACCTCGGCGATCGACATCGAGATGCAGAAGCGGCGCACGGTGGGGAGGATCGACGCGGCGGGCTCGATAAACTTGGGGTGCCAGAGACCGAGCACGATGCGGGGCGCGAGGACCGTCTCCCACTCGGGCACGGTGGCCAGGGCCTCCTTGATCAGAGTGAAGAGCTTGGTGGGGTTGTTCTCGACCTTGCAGTCGATCTGTAGGGCCGGAGCCCAGTCAGCTTCAGAACGCTGTGCGGCAGAAGAAACTCACGTTGAGCTTGACGTGCGGGTACTGCATGAGGACCTCGATCACCTCAGTAAACTTGGGGATGGGCTGGTGCGGGGCCTTCTTGGTGCGCACGTGCTCGAGGACACCGTGCCACGGCTGCTCGTGGATCAGACCGTGGCCGTCGGTCGTGCGTTCGAGGCGCGGGTCGTGGAACATGACGAGCACGTTGTCGGCCGTGACGTGGATGTCGGTCTCGATGCCGTCCGCACCGGCCTTGCAGGCCTCGATGAACGACTGGCGCGTGTTCTCGGGGAACGAGGCGGACGCGCCACGGTGGCCCCAGCACTCGGGGAGGGGGTCGAGCTTGACGACGGGCGCGTCGAGCTCAAAGCCCTTGTCGGCCTCCTCGAGGGCGGGCGAGATGAGCTCGGAGAGGACGGGAGAGGGGTCGCTCGCGGGCGCGAGGGCCGGGGTAACCTCAAGGGAGGAGGGGAGGGAGACCTCGTGAGGCGCGAGGGTGGCCTTGGGGGTGGAGTCGGCGGACATGGCGGCTGTGGGTATCGATTAGGTGGTCTGGCGTAGTCTATGCTCTAGAGGGTGCAGTTATAGGCCGCCGCCGTGGCCGGGGAGGGGAGCAAGCACGGGTGTATGGACGAACGTGCGCTTGGGCGGTGGATGTTGATGCGGGTGGGGGCCCAATTGGGGATTATGCCAAGGGGTGGGGAGACACGTTTGATGCGGGGGGAATGTGAGAGTGGGAGGATGAGAGTGTGAGAGAATGCACGAGTGTGGGATATATAGGTCGAGCGGGGCGTGCTCGGCGTGTCTGCGGGTGGCTTGCTCTGGTGGTGGCTGTGGTGGTGGTACGGGCCAACGCCGAGGTGGACCTCAAAAGTGGAGGTGACGAACGTGGGCAGGGAGCGGGTAAAAAGGGGGGATGACGTGTAACGCCCGAGATCCGCAGTTCTCAGCTGTTGAGGGCGAGTGTGTGTGAATGTGCGAGTGTTAGTGAGTAGGATGTGAGATCCAAAGAGGGGAAAGTGACTCGACAACTGCGCCTCTTGTCTTAAGTAGAAGAGTGGGGGGGCGCGGGGACTGCGAGTGGCAAACAGCACAGACGCGGTCTTGGATGGCGGTGGCGCGCGGGTGGCAAAAGTCGGGCAATGTGGTGACTGGCTGGCGCGTCCCGGGCGTCAAATTTGGCATTCAGGGGGCAGATGCACAGATGCGGATTACGGTCCGATCTGAGTAAACCTTGGGCTATGTTTACAAGCTGGCAAGCCCGAGGCCGAAGGAAGAGTAACAAGGGCAGCGGTGGCGCCATGCTCACCGCCACCAAGGTCCAGGCAACAATGCGGCCGCCGAGCACGTCCCCCTCTCTTCCCCCGGAGTCTCCTCGACTCCTTAAGGATACTGCAGGGGGGCAATACCAAATGGCACAGTCGACGCAGACGAGCAGAGAGGACGTATACCAAACGACGCGTCGGCTACAAGGGGTGATTTGCCACTTGGACCCTTCGGCATCGTCGGCGCGCTCGTCGCTCTGTAATTAGGCTGCTGTTCGGATCAAGGCGACACGACCCAGCGTTCGATGCATCGGGCAGGAGGGAGCGGGTTGCCGTGCAGGGTGAGTGCCTTGGATCAGAACCGAAGAAGAGCGAAGATGCGCGAACCCGCTCCTCACCCCGTGTGGAGCACCGCCGGATGAGCCCACATACCGAGTCGGAGAATGGCTAGCCGTATGCTTATGCTCGCCTCAGCCGATCGACAGATCTGTTTAGCTCCTCGCTTGCTCACATGCACAGCTCACATGACAGCCCAGGCTCCGGAGTCCGGTCCGATCCATGCAGTGCTAATAACACGGGTCGCGGGTAGCCTAGGCGGATGCATGCACACAGCCGGCCAGATGGCCTCATATCGGCCATAGAGTAACCTTGCAACGACGACGACGTTCCAGATCGACTCCTGACGAGGGCGCAAGGAACCGCAGATCATTCGTGCGCCCAGGCGGCCAGGTGACAACTGCCTCCGTTGTCATCACTTCATGCTTAAGCCTATACCTGCTAATTATCCACTTCCCCAACTCCTGCCCCACTCTTTCTCACGAGATGCTCACGCGATGGTCACGCGTGTTTGGTCCCGATCTCCACCCGACGCCCCCTCCACCTCGAGACCTGAAAGGCACGCGTCATGAGGTAGGAGGGGCCGCCCCCCAGGCACTGTCTCACCTCGCTCGTTCTCTGAACACGTCGGTCCAACATCTTTACCTTGCAGCAGTCTCGACTTTCTACCCCCCCTCTCTAGACAGCAGCACCTTTCGCCCCAACACCAGCCATGGCGACGGACGCGGA
>JAMALN010000444.1:0-30411 GCA_023630115.1 Cutaneotrichosporon sp. PK4640 | reverse complement strand
GGGTGACTTACAAGTGGACGGAATCTTGGAACAAGGCGCCGCGCCGGCCGTGCAGCAACTGATCAAGAACAAGAGAAGCGAGACGACAGTCGCAGTGGTGATGAGTGAACGAGTGGTTTGAATGAAACTGATAGAGGGAAAGTAAAAGAGATCTGAGCTTGGGGCCGAGGGAGTAGGCGTAGGGGACGGGCTGGAAGCGGGCTGCTTACCTGTGGGTGTGCCGCCAATGTGTGCGGGTTGAATGGCACAGGTGCGGCACGACTAAATTGAGTTCTGTCGACGCGACAGGAACAACCCAAGTTCATGCCCTGGTAAAAAAGTCCATGACCTTATCGCTTGTGCCAGTCACACTCTTCTGCAATACACCCAGTCCGCAGCTCGCAGCATGCTGCCTGCAGCCCGACCACCTCCGGAGCAGTCTATCCAATGCATGCAACACAGCCTACGCCAGGCGCTCGACCGCGACCGTGACGTCCTTGCTCTCCTTGCGCCCCCGCACAGCGATGCGGCCCGTAAAGTTGCCGAGCGCCTTGATGCGCTCCTTGGCGCCCAGCCCGGCCCACGAGAAGGTCACGTCGCGCGCCGGCAGCTGGTACTGCTCGGCGAGGAGGGCCGCGACGTCGGCGGCCGTGATCGAGCCGTGGATCGCGGGCTCGTCGGGCTTGATGGTGCGGCGCTGGAACGTGAGCGTCTCGGGCACCGAGCGGAGCTTGGCGACGGCGGCCTTGGAGGCCGCGGCTTGTGCGCTCGGCCCCTCGAGGAGCGACAGCGCGCCGGGCGCAGGAACGTGATCCTGCTGTCAGCTTGGAGAGGGAGGGCACGCACTGGACGGATGTAGACTGTTGGGCGGTGGGCAGCCTTCTTCCATGGCAGGAGGCGGATGAGGCGCTGGGGGAGCAGGTGCGAGAGCACGTAGCCACGCTTGGCGGCGACGCGGTCGACTGTCGTCAGCACTGGGCCGGGTGTTTGGGGTATAGGAAGGCGAAGGGCAGGTTGGCGCTTGCGGGAGCGCGAGGCAGAGCTGCGACACAGAGAGCAGGCGCACGGCGACGATTGAAGGGGACAATCAACGCTCGAGGTCCACACCGCCTGACGGCACTCTGCGCATTGCAGAGTAAGGAAGTCTGTCTCTCCGAGTCACTCCTCTCGGACGAGAGGAGCACCTCGGCAACCTCGACTGCGCCGAGCGACGGCGGGCGGGGCGCACGCCCATGTTCCCGTCCGCCGCTCGCTCTCCTCACGAAGCGTCCGCTCTCCCCGGGAAGTGCTCAGCTATCGCTGCCCGCGCACAGCAGCGACACCTCCCCCATCTCCTCCCCTCTCCGCTTTCGGCCCCGAATACGCACACTTGCGCCCAAGACCGGGGACGTCCTGCGTGAGCTCGACGATGAGGGGCTGCGCCTTCTTGGCCCTCGGCGCCGAGGTCTGGCGTCAGCTTTTCAAGGTTCGTTCGGCTGCCCGACGCCTCCCTCAGAGCTCATGAAGCAGGGCGGGCGACTTCGAGGAGTCGCGGAGGAAGAGTTCGGAGGCGCGCGGAGGGCCGGCGGCCGGCCCTCCCGGCCGCTCCGGCTCGCGCACACTCACGGAGAAGGCGCGCGCGACGCGCAGCGAGCCGAGCACGGTGCGGGACGTGGACGCGAACATGGTGTTGGTGGTTAGAAGTGTTCAAGCTTCGAGGTTGGAGGAGATCGCAGTCGGAAAGGCCGCCGAAAAGATCGGCGGAGGCAAATTCCGGTGGAGGTCGGCGGGTTCGACCCCGGCGAGATGAAGTTGGAGTAAAGATTGACTTTTGACGGCCCCCACATTACCCCGCCTCCACCGGACCTGGCAGACGACAAGCGATACGCGGCGCTCGAGATAACTTTGCAATGGGGTGGGCAGGGATGGAGCTTGGAAATCGGCGTCTATCGCGTATCGCAGCCTCGCGGCTGATCTTTGGGCCGGCAGGATGCGCTCACCTTCGTCCGACCTCAGGAGGGTGAGACCACCCTTGTCGTCGTCGCGCCCTCCCCCCCCCCACACATCCACGGGCCTCCCCCTCACCTCGTACCGCTCTCAGCTCGCAAGTCCTGCCGTCGGTATCACATGCATATCATAATATCACAAAGTAGCGCCCGGAATTGATATCAATGTCCGGTATACCCATCTCCGAAGCGTCTCGTCTGCACAACCCCTCTACGCAAGCTCAAAGTAGCGGCGCATCTCCCAGTCCGTCACGGCGCGGCGGTTGAGCTCGAGCTCGTGCTCGCGCGTGCCGCCGTAGTGGTCGACGAAGTAGTCGCCGAACACCTTGCGCGCGACGCTGTCCTTGGCCATGAACGTCTCGGTGGCCTTCTCGAGCGACGTGGGGAGGTGCACGATGGTGTCGCGCGTGACGCCCGGCGAGCCCATCGGGCCGTAGGGCAGCTTCATCTTCTCCTCGATGCCCTGGAGGCCGAGCCCGTAGATCGCCGCCATGGCGTAGTGCGTGTTCATGTCGGCACCGGGGATACGGACCTCGAAGCGCGAGGCATACGCCCCGACGCCGGGCGGGCAGATGATGCGGATCGAAACTGCGCGCGAGTCGTAGCCGTACGACGCCGTGTCGGGAGCCCAGTACTGCTCACCACCGAGCAGGCGCTTGTACGAGTTGATGTTGGGGCACATCATGGGGATAACTGCCGTCAGCTGCATCATCGAGGCTCAGCTTACCGTCTCTGAGGCCCGCGAGGATACCCGCGAGGAACCACTCGGCCTCCTGCGAGATGAAGCGGAGCTCGGGGAAAGACGCGTCCTTGCGCCCACCGGCCTTGAGCTCAGCCTCGGTGACCGCGAACACGTTCTTGCCCTCCTTGTTGCGGAGCGAGACATGGATGTGGCCCGAGCATCCCGACTCGTTCTCCCACGGCTTGGCCATGAACGTCGGCATGATGTTGTGCTTCATTCCAATGCTCTTGGCGATAAGCTTGTAAAGCACGGCGTTGTCCGCCATGCGGAGGGTGTCTGTGTACGCCAGGGCCGTCTCGAACACACCGGGGCCCGTCTCGGTATCTGGCTATCAGCGCGTTTCCCAGCTCGCACCCACGGTGGCCCTCGATCTCGACGTCCATCTCCGTCGAGACGTTGTACAGGTCGTAGAAGTAGTCCTTGTTCATGGTCGTGCGGAGGAGCGAGTAGCCGTGCGCGCCGGGCGTAAGGGGCGAGAGGCCGACGAAGCGCTTCTGCTCGAGCGACTGTGGCGTCTCGGCGTACTGGAAGTACTCGAACTCGGCGCCGCTCATGCACTCCCAGCCCATGTCCCTGGCCTTGTTGGCAAACTTCTCAAGGATGCTGCGCGGGTCGACGGGGAGAAGCTCGTCCGACTCCTGGTCCTGGAAGTAGACGAGGAAGAAGGGCACATTGTCCTCCCACGGGATGCGGCGGTACGTCGAGAGGTCAATCTTGCCGATAATGTCGCGGTAGCCGTTGCTCTTGTTGGACACGAGCAGCTCACGGCTGTAGGTGAGGTCGTGCACTGGTGTCAACAGATACGCTCGGTGACAGGCGACGACATCCCCATGGCCGCACGGCCCCATAGAAGCTCGCGTTATCGGCAGGAACCGCACTCGAGAGCGACTTGGCCACCGTCGTCGGCAGCTTCATGCCGACTCTCCGGCCTTGCCGTGTACCCTCCGGCCCCCTCCTGTTCGCTGCAGCCGTGCGACACGCTCGAGAGCGGCCTCGCTGCCCTCGTATTCGAGTTCTGCGCCGAATTTGTCTCCAGCCTCGCCGCACACCACCTGGCCACATTCCGGCCGACCCCCCGCGTCCGCAACTCCCTCGCCGACTCTCCAACACCGCCGCGCAGCCTGATCGCGAGCAGAACTCACTATCCCAGCCATACACAACGCCGCAGAACCCGAAGTCAGACTTGACGGCGGACAAGAACTTGGCCTTGCTCATGATCTTGCCGCGGAGGATGCCGTCGACGTCGATGCCTGGTGTCAGCGGCGGCACGCGGAATTTCAGGGTCGCGCGACTCACCGGCGACCTTGACCATGGTGTCGTCCTTGAGGAGCTCCTTGAGCTCGTCAAAGGACTTGGGGGCTTTGCTGGTGGGCGAAGGGGGCATGGTGGAGTGTGAGGAGTGAGAAGAGGTGTGGATGAGGATGAGAAGTGAGTGGGAGATAGACGATAGTATATAGAATGGAAGCAGTCATGTCTAACGACGTAGCGATTCAGGGTAAATTGAGTGTGGGGGCGGGGTTTGGAAATACCCCTCCGGCCCGCGAGACGGCTTGCTCGGATCCTGCATCCACCGCTTGATCGGTTATAGGTTATCGCCTCCAGCCGCTCACTGCCGCATACCGGACCTGAATCACGTGACATCCTCCCCCGCATCTAGAACCACCCCGTTCTAGAGTCTGCACAACCAGATAATCAGTGGAGGGCGGCGCTGCCAGACTGCACTACTCGCAACACTCCACGGGCTATGCATCGTGTCCTACCCTCACTGCCTCATCATTAGCACGTGTATCTGGCATCGTTCCTGGAGAGTGCAACTGTACAACAGGTCAACAATCGCCCTGCAGACCTGCAGCGCTACAGCTGTCCTTCATCCCATCCTTGACTTCCAAACATCCAACATCGCCTCCAACATGCTTCCCAAGCGCGTACGTCGACGATACAGCCACCAAGCTGAGTGACAGCAGCCCAAGAGGAAGCCAAGTCCGGACGCGTCTGGCTCCGATGAGGACCACGGCGAGAAGGGTGGCCCAGAAACGCTGGCCGCTGCCCTTGCCGACAACACAACCCCAAGTACGAGTGGGGCTGCCGCCCCTCTCAAGACCCCCACGCCACCCACGGCGACGCCCATCGGCGGAAACACGGTAAGTGGGGACGCCTCGCTTCAGCACGCTAAATGCCGCAGAACCGCATCGCACCAGTCCCCCTTGGCCGCAACATTCAGGTGCGTGTTTCGAGCGCCTTGTCTCACATGCAGCCGCTCGAGCCCCTCACCTACGCAGAGCGGGTAAACACTATGGCCCATTCCGCGTCCCTCGCCATGCAGCACTGGCAGTGCAACACCAAGCAGGCCTCTGCCGTCCACCATGGTGTCCCGTGCGCACCACACGTGCCCATGCCCGAGCACGCCGCGTTCCAAAGGTAATGAAACCCCTGGACGAGCTGGGCTAATGCAACAGTTTCTCGGTCAACGCACCTCCTCCGCCGGAGGAGCCCGAGGAAGGGGAGCCTCCGGCGAAGAAGGCTAAGAAGGCTGCCGCTAAGAAGGCTCCCACCAAGAAGTGCACGAGCAAGGCGGCCGCTAAGGCCAAGAAGAAGGCCGACTCCGACAGCGACTTTGACGACGACGACGACTAAACCCGCGAGCGCTCCGCGTCAGGTAGGAGGGAGTGGTGTGCTCACTCGTAGCTGTATCTCGACCCACCCATACCCCTCCAGAGTTTGTATGGTACTTAGACTTGTCGTAGATTACGAGTACAGTACTGGCCAAGCTGGATCGATGTCAAAGCCATATCCTTCTTGGCCATGGCTCAAGGCCTCGTAGCAAGCCTTCTATAGCGATATATAGGCTATAGCACGAGCTATAGCGCTGTATAGCCTGTAGCGTAGCTTGTGGCGCTCGTAGCAGTGCCGCACACAGAACCCAATTCACGTGACATTCAGCTCGACCTGCACTCCACTAGATGATCAGAGGAAAGGTGCGGGTAGAGCAGGTAGCGCAGCCAAACAGTACCTGCAACACTCCACTGGCTATGCATCGTGTCCTACCCTCACTGCCTCCATCAGCATTGCATCTGACATCGAACTAATT
This sequence comes from Cutaneotrichosporon sp. PK4640, assembly GCA_023630115.1. Classification (NCBI taxonomy): domain Eukaryota; kingdom Fungi; phylum Basidiomycota; class Tremellomycetes; order Trichosporonales; family Trichosporonaceae; genus Cutaneotrichosporon; species Cutaneotrichosporon sp. PK4640. Next base: position 24,617 of record JAMALN010000444.1, on the reverse strand, counting down.
CATTTGCCTTGTGTTGCGGTACACCAAATTGATCCCGCTGACACCGTTCCTGGGATCGGGATCTCAGATGCAGGGTGAGGAGGGTTGACGCGACTGGGGCGACCCGACGCGTCTGATCTTCCCGCAACTTAACATCTCCCCATCTTGCAGGCAACCTTCCTCCTCACCATCCCCATTCCCCTCCCATTCCCGTCCCTCCCATGCCGCCCAAGGCCATAACCTCCTACTTCAAGCCCGCGGCCCCGGCGGGCGCGGCCCTCGCCTCCACGCGCAGAACCCCGCGCCCCGCCAAGCCGGCCGCCGACGCCAAACCTCCCCCGGCCAAGCGCGCCAAGCTGTCCACCGCCTCCGCGGGCGGGTTAGGCCTCCCGCGCGCGCAGTCGCGCGAGGAGCTGCGCGCCGCGCTCGCGGCGCACCCCACCGCCGCCAAGCTGCTCAAGCTCGAGCTCGACACGCTCGGCGAGGACTGGCTCCTCGCGCTGCAGGACGAGCTCACCAAGCCCTACTTCCTCAAGGTTGGCTGGAGGTGGAATGTCAGCTGACGGCAGCTCAAGCAGTTCGTCATGGAGCAGCAGGAGAAGTTCACGGTCTTCCCGCCTGGTGAGTGTCGAGGAAGGTGGAGGGGCGGCTTGCGACCACCCGACGGTGACCACCCTACGTTCGGTGAGAGCCGAATCGGTTCATGGGCGATGTCTTCGACGGCGAGCCCAGGAGTCTCCCTCATGCGCTTCGTGCGGCAGTGGCAGCAGGGGTGGCGACCAGCCGTCGTGGGAATGCACCGCGTCGGCAGACAGCCATTACACTGGCACGCGTGAGCTAACCACAGCCGAGGACATCTACTCGTGGTCGCGCTTCTGCCCACTCGCCGACGTCCGCGTCATCATTGTCGGTGAGTAACTGAGTACATACCCAGAGTTCTTTGCTCACCCGCCCAGGCCAAGACCCGTACCATGTGAGTGTCTCTTCACCACAACAACGCTGCGGAGTGCGGAGCTGCGGAATGCAGAGCTGCGGAACACTGTCCAACTCGCGACTGCCCACTCCGCGACTCTCCTCTCCGCGACTGTCCACTCCGCGTCATGCTGCGGGTTTACGCCTCGCTATCATCACGACCTCACACATCTGCCCTGCGGCGTGCGCCGAGGCACTTCGCCCTCGGACGATGCTGATGTTTAGGACGACAACCAGGCGCACGGCCTCGCGTTCTCTGTCAAGAAGGGTATCAAGGCCCCACCCTCGTTGAAGAACATCTACAAGGAGTTGGCCAACGAGTACCCCGGCTTCGTCGCGCCCACGCATGGGTGAGCTGGACTTCGCCGACATGGCTGACGCCAGCGATCTGTCCGAGTGGGCCAAGCAGGGCGTCCTTCTGCTCAACACGTCGCTCACAGTCCGCGCTCACCAGGCTGCCTCGCACTCCAAGCAGGGCTGGGAGCAGTTTACGGCGGCCGTGCTCAAGGTGGTGACTGACCGCCTGGCCAGTGCAGACGACACCCCAGGGGCCAACGGCGTCGTCATCATGGCGTGGGGCAAGCATGCCGAGCGCATGCTCGTGGGCCTCGACACGGTGCGTCCCGTTCATCTACACAGCTGATGCCAGAAACGCCACCACGTCCTCAAGTCGGTGCACCCCAGCCCGCTGTCGGCAAACCGCGGGTTCTTAGGGAACAACCACTTCATCAAGGCCAACGAGTGGCTGCAGCAGCGGTACAAAGTCGAGGGCATCATCGACTGGAAGAATCTTGGGGAGGAGTAGGGGGTTTCCGTGTTTGGTCCGCTGGGTTACCTGTTTGTGTGTTTGTAATCGTCATGGTTGGCTGTGCTATGGTTGGCTGTGCTATCTCGGCATGTTAGTTTCCCGAGCTCATGTTTCTGGACGTTTCGAGCCACCTCGAGGTCGCTTAACTCTGCCAGGTGTGCAACCTCCACTGCTCGGCAGCCAGCCTGCAGCCTCGGAGCCAGTCCGACATGTCCGGCGCCACGCCGCCGTCGCAGTGCCTCGCCACGTCTGAAACGGGGCAAAGGCTAGCGCGACACGTCCATCGGCGCTGAGACGTCATCTTCCCACTAGAAACTGGAAACAGGCACAGCTGGAAACGAGCTGCAACGTCGCCAGCGTCCGACTCCTGTCGATGGACTACTGCTCGCCGGGCGCATCTCCGCGATTGACGGGACCCGAACACCCGCCATCGCGCGCAGCTTCGCGACAGCACCGCAGAGATCCGCTGCGGTGCGTAGTCTCGCGCGGTAGCGCCCATGGCGTTCGTGCGCCGCAGCTGACACACACGCTGGGCATCGATCGCCCATGCGTCCATCAGACGGGCCCTCGGCCGCCCATGGCGCCCTTGCGCAATTGCTCGGACACTCGGATCACGCTGATCGCGACTCATTGACCATTCTGTGACGTCTAGTTTCAAACAGATCCACCTGGATCCACCTCCAAGTGTGCGCTGGACCCTGCGCTCCTGCGATCAGATTGCATGCCACGCCCGGCACGCAGCGATGCACGTGGGCGCAGGAATGCTGCGCAACACGACGGGGTTGTCACTCCCGACTGTCCATCGCCTGGAATAGCAGGAGCTGGAGCAGCTGGAGCAGCGGGGAGGTGTTACGGCAGCGCTCCAGAGTGTTGGGTTGGGTCCGTCGCGGGCCTCGGTATCAAGGTGGGTGGTGTCCTGAGATCCGAGACGCGACTAACGATCAACACGACGCGAATCGCGCGCCGCCACGCGGACACGTCGCTGATCACTGGTGTGCGATGTGCGAGCCATCTGGGCCTCACCCCGCCCCACCGAGTTCGGTGCTCGGAGACATAGATGGCAGGCCACGTTTCACGGACAATGCCCTCGCCTGCCAAGCTGCCAAGCTACCAAGCTACCAACCAAGCCCCGTTTCGCGTTTCGCGCTGTCCGATGGACGGGTGGGGGTGGCGTGTGGGAGCGGGCTGTTCTTCGGATCGTCGGATGTGCTGCTCATCTCTTGATCTCTTCTTGAACGCCATTCCGTTGGATCCGTTGGCAGACGAGGAGATCAGGCGTGGTTGTCGTGTGGAAGGAGTCGTGTCTGTCTGGAGGCACACGGCACTCCCGCGGCCCGGTGAGCTTGTGGCTCAGGGCACTGCCACTTGGAGGGGTAATGAGGGTGATCAGGGTTACGGCAGTGCGCGTGGGCGACGCTGGGTTCCCTGACCCTGCATTTCCTCTTGAGCGCAAACCTACGCAGCTGCGACAATTCAGTCCTCCCCGCCTAGCTTAGAGGGCCTGATGCATGCTTGTCTGTAGCCTCGCGGGAGTCATCCCGCCTGTCGACGTTTCGCTTGCGACGGGGGCGTCATAAGCATGTGTGTTCGGATGCATCTTGGACGGGAGGGGCATGTGCGCTGCTCGGCTGGGCTAGGGGTTAATTAGAGGGTGTGTATTAGCAGCGCGGATGCGGCTTAGTTTATCAAGCGAAGGCGCACTCTGTGGCCAGGCCTGAGTGCTGTCTAGGACCCACATACCGTTGCAGGCCAGAAAAAGAAGAGCAGAGCAGCGAGGGGCGGCGAGGAGATCGGAGGCGAGGCTGTGGGATGGGGAGTCTGCTCTGTCGGGGAGGGGTTAGAGTGCCAACATTGCAGCGTGACGTTGACGACGCTCCTTTCTCTCCATCCTCCGTAGCCCCGTGGCCCTCGGTCGCCCTCGTACAACCTTGACGACCAACAACAAACCCTCGTCTCCACCTCTCCCTGGTCCCAGGTTATTCCTGGGCATCAGTGTCACTTTGACCCCCGGTCCTTCGGCGCATGCCCCGGCCTCGGCAGCCCTGTGCGTGCCGAGTGCCGAGTGTCCAAGCTCCCGCTGCTCCCTTGTTGCTATGAGGGTGATCAGGCTACGCCTGCCAAGTTGCCATGCTCCTGTGCTTGCGTGCACGCCTTCAACAGCTCACAGGGGAAGCGGTGAATCATCTTGCAGTCCGGCGCGATGGACAGACCCCCTGCTTCCCCATGATCCCCATCCTTCCCAGACCCCGGCCTCGAGACTCGGAGCACTCTCCGGTGGGGCGGGGGCACGCACCGTCCATCTCGTTCCTCTGATCCTCTGTTTGGGTTCCTAGGCAACCCAGCATCCCGGCGCATGGCCGTTAAGCGTGCCCTGTGAGCTTGTCTGCAAGTCAGCCTCGCATCGGGCCTCCAGGCCACGCCGCTCCCATGCAATGCAATGCAAGCGCTCGTCCCGGTACTTTAACCCTCTCAACCTCCCCTTGGTGCCTCGTCTCTGCTCCTATTCTCACTCTCCTCGACGACCACCTCCCTCCCTCTCCTAGCTCTCCTGCCTCTTTGCCAGCAACTGCCAGCAAGGTTCCAGCCCCTCTCATCTTTGTCTGTCACTCATAAACCCACCACTCGTTAGAACTTCTCCCCACCCATCAACCCTTTCTTGAACACCTCACAAACCCTCTACCACCGACTACCTCGTCCTCCCGACCGCCCAGGTCCCTCCTACCCCCCTCACTCCTTCACCCGCCACTCGTTCCACCCACTCTACTCTCCATCATGCTCCTTAACACTCTCGTCACTGTCGCCACGGTCCTCGCTACCGGCGTTGCTGCCGGCTCCAACCACATGGAGAAGCGCACCTTCTGGGGTCACGGCGGCAAGACCAACATCAGTTGCCGCGGCGGCTGGATCGCCTCCTTTGGCGGCGGCTGCTGTGTCAACTCGGAGACGACTACTACGTGAGTGGAGAGTGGGCCTCTGTAGTCACTGTGCGACACATCGACCCCTGATCCCGGAACACTATCACTTCTTTGACAATTCAACCGTCACATCCTTTTCCCTTAATCACCATCACACAACCCTTTGCCCTTATTGTTTCAAGCTAACGCAACAGCGTCCCCTCTGGCGAGAACTGCCCTCGCAACTGGAGTTGGCACAAGAGAAAGAACTGCTGCGTCCCTCAGCAGGAGTCCCAGCCGAACGACTGCGGCGAGGGCTTCGGCTGGAACAACAACTCGTGGAAGTGCAAGAGGAACTCGGACAAGTGCAGCAGCGGCAAGTTCTGGCACTCGCGCTCCAACGAGTGCTGCGACGACTACACCAACCGTCCTCCCCCCAAGAAGGACTGCCCCCCGGGCATCCGCTGCCCGACCGACTGGTACTGGGACGGCACCTGCTGCAAGCCTCGCTGCCCCACCACGCCGGCGCCCGACTGCGACGACTGGGACTCGGGCAGGAAGTGCTGCGGCGGCCCCAAGCCCTCGGGCGGCGTCGACAAGGACCACGGCAAGGACAAGGGCCACGGCAAGGGCAAGGGCCACGGCAAGGGCAAGGGCGGCTACGGCTGGGGTGGCAAGGGCGGCTACCGCAAGCACCACAAGCGTGAGCAGGCCCTCCTGAGCGGCAACGACCTCGACCACGCCACCTACTGCCCCGCCGTCGGCGAGCTCGCCTGCTGGACCTCCACCGCGCGCACCGGCTACGAGTGCATCGACCCCCAGACCGAGCTCGAGTCGTGCGGCGGCTGCACCGTCGGCGGCACCGGTGTCGACTGCACCACCCTCCCCGGCGCCAAGGCCGTCGGCTGCGAGGCCGGCGTGTGCAAGATCTATTCGTGCGCCCCCAGCTACTCGCTCGTCAACGGCTCGTGCCAGCTCGCCTAAGCGCCTCGCCCTCGCCCGGATCGGCCGTCTCTCCTTCTCAACCCCCCGTCTGTGGACTATAGAACTCTTTCCCTCCTTCCTGTATAATCCCCAGCATCGGCGGGCCCTCCACACACCTGTAGCATCGCCCGCCCGACAGCCCCCCGGCACCATGGCTGGGGGCCGCCATCTCTCTCGCATCTGTTCCTCTCCGCAACTGGTTGCCGGATCGAGTCGAATGATCATGGACAATCGCATGTACATGCATTGCAGCTAGAATGTAGTCAAGGGAATGCCTTGTTGCGCTCCTGGCACACTGGGCGGCACGACAGAGGGCGCACTGAAGTCTGGGCTCTGCGTCACTGCGTTGCAAACAAACCCAATTCTGGGTCGCCAAGCTTGATCGGCATGCCGCGCAGATCGCAGTTTAGCTTGATTGTCATTAACCATGCGCCATCGCATCACATCACACATTCATCAAGCGCAGTTGCACGCATGATTCAAGATACAAGCAGCGGAGTGTCACCGACGATCGCGGGACGCTATCTTTACGACACGCCCAGGTCCTTGGGTCACGAGTCTCGTGTGCCGGTAATCCGGCGCTCAGCGCTCGTTTAGGCCAGGCTGACATCCCCGGCGCATGTGCGGAGGATTACGACGGCCCAACCGAAAATCACCCGCGGCGGGACGTCGTCACGGCCCGATTTCGGCGGGGGAGTGAATGGGCATCACCCGGCGGCGGGGGCCGCTGATGTTCTCGCCGAGCCGCCGAGCCTAGGCGCCGAGCCGGGAGCCAGCCCGGGCCTGCAATGGCGCCGATCAGTGGCTGGGTGTCTAGGCCAATTCTGCTCGTCAATTGCCTCGTCAACGGCGACACTGCGGCCCAGCCCCGCGCGAGCTCGTGGGCCGATCCTCGGCCAAGCGAATTCTGGTGCACAGCGGGTCGTCTTGATTCCATCTCCTGACATCATCGCCATGCACGACTTGTCCTCGTGCACGGGCGGGGATTCCTCAGAGCCCGCAAAAATCTCACGATTCGGGTGCAACGATGGATGCCCACAATCCTCGACGTCAGCACTCCCCAACTTTTCGACGTCACCGCCTGGCCAGAATGCGCCATCGAGTGTATGGCTGCACGTGATGTCGCCAACGTCAATCTGGCCCAAGGTGGGGAGGTGGGGGCAGGGTTAGTCTCGAAGGTGCGGACGTGGGACACAGACACCACACCGACGCCAGTGGCTTGTCGGAGTGCGACGACACCCACGAGGCTAGGGAATGGAGGAACGGAGGATTGCACCCCCTGCATTTGTCGTGTTCAAGCGGTGGCCGCGTCTTCCGGAGCAAGCAGGCACACATTGCGGTTTCTGCGGGAGCGTTTCGAGCCGGTCTAACACAGCGTACATACGCCTGTTCGTCACGCACGGGAGGGGATGAGATCGCTGGCTGTTTGCGACCGAGCCCATGCTGGGACCCGAACAGTCGGACCCGGGTTCATTGTTCGGGTGGCGATTTGGAGCGGACTTGAAGCGCGACTAATGGAGGAGCCGCGCGGAAGCGAGCACTTCAGGGGGATGGACGCGCTCGAGGAACACACAACACAAGCTCTGGGCACGAGAAGGGCACGAGGAACGTGCAGAGCATGCACTAATGAACGCACCGACTGCACACCCGACGAGCACAGAAGAGAGAACAAACACGATCCAGACAAGGTTGCAGGCGCGTTTCGCGTGCGCCCGAACCCCCTGCACCCTTCCCGAGTCGCCATGACAACGCGTCGAACTGGAACCCCCGGGCCTGGACGTTCCTCCCTCCTACACAGTCACGTCTGCACGTTTGCATACACTCGTCGACATTGCTGCTGCACACGACGAGACGAGGTGGGGATACATGCCCGCCACACGCCACAGATCAGCCGTTTTGGTGTTTGGACCGAGATCTGATCGCGGGACGGGCGGGAGATCGACGCTCCACACGGAAGTGGGTGGCGCCGGTTGAGGCCTGAGGCCCGGAGGGGGACTGCAGCAGAAGCGCGGGAGAGGAGGATTACAAGAAAAGAGAGTTTGTGCCGAGTTATGGATGCTTCGCTTCCGCCCGTGCAACGCTGTAGCGAGTGGATGGGTGCCCTGACTTTCATGCCGTTGTTGTTGAGAGTGCAGTGCAACAGTGAGACTCCCGTTCGCCCGTGAGCCCGATCCCCCTCCTCGATCCGCTTGGCTCCGCTTTGGTCGGCCTGGGCTCGTTGAGGAGATGAGGCATGGGCCGGGCTTTGATGGAGTGATGATGGGCTGCCATAGTGGTTTCCCTGCTTGTCAGGCCCCGGCAAATACGTTTTTGGGACCTGGGTTCACACAATCTTGCACCTCTCTCTGCGACGTCTCTCCGTCACCCAACTGGTACCTATACGTAACCCCCTTCCCCACCACTCTTTCCACACTTCCCACCATCATCCATTCTTGTATCTTACACTCTTCCACTCGATCCACTCAATCTTTCCAACTACATCTTGCTCAACTGCAAGCCTCGACCCGCTTAGACTGGACCGCCGAAGAGCCGCAATCCCGTCGCTCCGGGACCCTTGACGATCAAATTGCCACCTACCTTGGACCCTTTCGGCCAGTCACTCTGGCCATTCTCCCCTCTTCTTCTCACTCGTCGCCGACTACCGACCGACAGCAAACCGCCAGGCCGCCAACTCTTCTCGCACTTCTACTTCATCCCCGGCCTGCACTCAATTTCGCCCTCGTACACTCGTACACTCGTACACTCGTCCACCCACACAACACAACCACACCCTCCTTGGCCTCGTCCTTCTTGTCTACTCTCTTCCCAACTCCTCCTCACCCTCTCTTCTCTCCTCTCGCCCACCCAACACCCCCACCCACCACCATGCCGTCCACCCCAGACACCCACGTGCGCGACCTCTACGACTCGCTCGCCGAGAAGGGCTACAGCGACGGCGGTGAGAGCCCCGCCGGCTCTCCGCCCCTCGGACATGGCGAGTTCAAGGGCAGCGTGAACGTCCAGAACGTTGGGCGCGCTATCGCCAGCCGCGCAGCCCGCACAGCACGCCGCGGCAACCTCCCCTTCCTCATCATCTTCCTCATGTGAGTCGCACGCCGCAGGCAGGTCGTGCACGCATGCACACCGGCCAGCTCTGGTCCTCCCGCCGGTTCTGAACTGACGCCAACCTCCCGTTCTATTACTTCCTATCTGCTCTCGCTTCCCCCACTTCTGTCTCACCTTCAGTGCCCTGTTTGTCTTCTTTGGAGCACTCGCCGGCATTGGCTACGTCGACCCCGACGCGGCCTCGGCCATCCCCGAGAACGAGTTCGTGGTCGGCGGGCCAGTGTTCGACGCGTCCGAGGGCCAGCTCCGTGAGCTCCAGATCCAGGAGCAGCGTGAGCGCGAGCAGCACTGGCTCAAGAAGCAGCGCCCCAATTCTGTACGTCCCCCTCTGCGCCCATCACATGTCACAGAAGCTGACGACCAGGGCGCGTGGATGCGCAAGCACCGCGAGGACGGCGCCGTCCGTGTGCGTCCCGGGCACAAGGCTGAGGCCTGGATCGGCGACGACGCCCACGTCGAGGGCGAGGTCATCCCCAACCCCAACTAACGCGCTGGCCGCGGGCGCCCGCTCCATGCGGCGCTGGACTCTGGATTCTGCCATCGGGCTCTTTGTTAGCATAGTCACTGCACGCATAAACGCTTGCGCATGTCATCATATTCACTAGAGCGGGCGGGACGGGTTGGAGTGGAGGTGGTGTGTCACGGTTACGGAGGGGGTGTAAGCTCGGTACACCGAGGGTTAAGCTCGGTGCCAAATGCGACGCGCCGTGTTGTAAGGAGCCGCGAGGAACATGTCCTCGTCGTGCACACTGGGCATGCTTTGAGCAATGAGCTTCTCGACTAGCTTTTGCCTCGAGGGTTGCTTCGTGCACACTGCACATCAGGCAGTGGTCTGGGCTCGCGGAGCTAGTGTGTTTCGTCTGCGCGGCAGCGATAGGTGTCCCGCATCTTCTCCTCGCGGCTCGGTTCCCTCCTCGGCTCGCCCATCCCGTAGCGCCTATCATACAATGCATAGAGCCCATCTAGCCTCGGGCAGTGTCGCCCTACATACAGATACGGTAAGTAATGTACCTGGCTGTCAGCTCATTGTCGTGGAGATAGCGGATGCCTCGTTCCCCCCTTCGCCCTTGGCTCTCGCTCTTCTAACTCTCCTGCTACTCATTCCACCCCGCACCTACTCCTCGCGCCAGAGCTCCTCCCTCTCGAACCAGAGGCAACTGTCAACACTCACCGTCCAGCCGTCTCGGACGTGCGCTCGATGCGCATGACCTGCCCTCGCCGCATGCCGTAGTAGCGCGCAACCGGGTCCGACACCATGATACGCGGGAGCTGGGTGTCCTTGAGGCGGCTGGCGTTAGCGTACTGCTGCAGATGAAGGTGTCGCGGCAGGGGAGCAGGCAGTGTGCTAGCGGGGCGCGAGGGGAGGAGGCGCTGCCACTTAAGGAGGCTGCTCCAACGTGGAGACGGCGACTCCCCAAGCGTAGCTCTTCGCCCCCGCACGGCGCCTTTCGCCCGTGCATCCCCCACACACTCGCACTCACTAGCGCTTGATCAGGGCCGTCTTCTCCTCGTTGGTCATGATCGTGTGCTTGGGCACAAGGAAGTGCTTGGTGATGTTGACGAGCAGGTCCGACTCAGGGAAGTCCTCGAGGTGGTACTCGCTCTGCATCTCGAGCAGCGTCTTCTTGGCGGCAGGGCTCATCTTCTCGCTCCACACAATGATGCCGCGCTTGGCGCCAGCCGCGTCAAGGGAAGTGATGAAGCTGCCGTCAGCTAAGCCTCCAACTAAGCCAGCTCACGTCTTCATGGCGGCCTTGGACACGTTCTTCTCGGGGCAAAAGTGCACGTATATCCTGTTTGACCGGTCATCGGAGTGGTCCGAGTGGAAGTTCATGCGCCCGCGGTCGACACCGCCGCCGCCGCTGTACAGGTCCTTGAAGTCTTCAAACGGCGTGTTGATCTCGTACTCTGCCACCTCGTAGCCCTGTCGTCAGCTAAGGGACCTGGGAAGCAAAGCTAAACGCACGCGGTCACGGATCATCTCGTGCACCGTCTTGGAGACGCGCCAGAGCCGCGCGAGCTCGCGGTCGTTGTCTTGCGACATCTCTGCTGTTGGGTGGAGTGGAGGCGGGCGCGGGGGAGCGGGGCAAGTGGCACAGGCCGGAGGGGGTTAAAAGCTGTTGGGCGGAGTTGGTAGTGCGGTGGATGCACGGATTAGAGGGCTGGAGGTAGAGGAGAGTGGTTGTTGATGTTGGGTTCGATGCGGCGGAGTGACTACTCGAGAACGAAGAATTCTGGGATGGAGGTTGCGGGCCTAACTCGATGCAGAGCAAGGCACAAAATGTTGAAATATGGATGGTCATGGAATGAGCACGTGGAGATAAGTTAGGCGTGTGTTGTAGTGTGAGCAAAGATTAACCCATGCGGTGACGCATTTGATGGTGCCTGACTTGTCTCTAAAGTCGGCGTCTGGGTGCGGGGGTGGAGGGTGTGGCCAGTGTGGAGGTTTCACTAGAGTGCCCGACCGAGGTTAGCGACATGCACAGTACCACAGTCGGCCGCAAGTCACCCCGCGCAGCGCGTGCATCGACTAGCCCTCTGCGCGCGTCCTCCATTCGATCCATTCATTCAACATCCCTCTCATCCTCCCTTCCACACATAAACACGCAGACACCCCCCTCACACTCCTCCTCCTTCCTCATTCCCATCCTCTAACCCACTGGGATCTCTCTGTCGACTGTAACCAAGCCCTCGCCATGTCTGTGAGTATCACCTTCCTTCCTCGCACCCCGGTCGTCCGTGCGTACACAACTCTTACACCAGGCGAGCGGCCCAGTGCCGTATCCGGCACTCACCCTCGGCCGTGTCGGCTTCGCCGGCATAGTCGCGGCCGCCAGCGCGCTCTACCACGTTCCCCCGGTGCACCGGTTCCTCTCGCCATGGTTCAACGACACCTTCCCTCTGTGGAAGGTGCCCTCGGACGAGGACCCGAAGGTCGCGGTGCAGCGCGCCTACAAGTGGATGCCACACCCGATCGTCTACGCGCTCATGGTCGGCCTTAACGCTGTCGGCCTCGTGCTCTGGGCCGTCATGTTTGGCGATCGCCTTGCCCGCGCCGCCAACATGCACTCGGTTGACTGGTGCGACGTCCTCCTCACTGGCCTCACCGCCCTTCTTTGGGTGAGCTCGCTTGCCTCTGAATGAAGCTGACGGCAGGCCGGTCTGCTCATGCGCGCGCTTGTGCGCCCGCCCGTCGTCCCTCCGTGGTCGGCTCTCGCCATCTACCTCGTCTTCGTCTCGTCGGCTGCCCTTGCTTTCCTCGACATTGCGTACGTGCGCATCGTCTACGGTTCCAGGCCCGAGTGGGCGACGTCGTCCGAGATCGTGCTCGAGGCCACCACCGGCGTCATCTCGTTCATCCTCGCCCTTGTCGCCGGAGGGCTGCGCTACAACTCGCCCCTCACGCTCGCAAAGGCCAACGGCCTCAGCTACGATGACAAGGTCACGTTCTGGCAGTGGATGACGTTCTCGTGGATGACCCCTCTCATTACCCAGTGGTCCAAGGCACCCTTGAACGAGGAGGATCTCCCCGTGCTCTCAGCGACCTTGCGGACCCGGCAACTCTTCGACTTGTTCCAGACTTTGCGTCAGAGCAAGCTCCTTTTGAAGATCCTGGCGGCTAACTACTTCGACGTCATGATGGATGCCGTGTTCACGCTCTCTTCCGTCGTCTTCAACTATCTCTCGCCGTTCCTGCTGAAGAAGATCCTGTGAGCCAACTCCTCGAGCATAGCTTACATCAGTGATGGTCTCACCGTCCACACGTCCAAGAGCCTCACACAGGCGTACCTCTACGCCTTTGCTGCTCTGCTCGCGAGCGTTCTCAAGGCCGTGTCCGACATGATCCACCTCTGGCACAGTCGCCGCGCAAACATCCGTATCCGAGCCCAGCTGATCGCGTCCGTCTACCACAAGGCTCTCCTCCGCAAGGACACTGCCGGTGTCGTCGCGGCCAAGGAGAAGGAGGAGTCGAAGGAAGACAAGGCAAAGGACGCCAAGACCGACAAGAAGGGCAAGAAGGACGAGGAGAAGTCTGAGACGGCCGACACGGGCAAGGTGGTCAACCTCATGTCCACCGATGCCAACATGTAAGTCTGATCATCAAGCCATGCTGACAGAACAGGATCGCCGGCGTTTTCGCCATGGCCTTCTATCTCTACTCTACTCCGATTGAGATTGCGGTCGCCTCCGTCTTCCTCTACCAGTGAGTGCAGAGCGCAGACCCCTCTGACCCCAGGCTGCTTGGTTGGTCTGCCTTCGCCGGTATCGGTGTCCTCGTTATTGCGACACCCATAAACTCGTACCTCTCCAAGAAGGCCATGCGCGTAAGCAGACAGTTTGAGCCGCGCTGACATACGAAGATTCAGAAGGACCTCCTCAAGGCGAGAGACAAGCGCATGACGGTCATGAACGAGCTCATTGGCGGCATTAGCTTCATCAAGGTTCGTTGTGAGGCTGAAGCCAAACTAACCGCAGTTCTTTGCGTGGACTGAGAAGTGGAAGGGGCGCGCCCAGGAGGCTCGCAACAACGAGCTCTCGCAGATGGTCCGCTCCATCATCAACAACATGTTCTTCCAGCTCACCTGGATGCTCGTCCCCATCCTGGTCACCCTCAGCGCCTTCTTCTGGTGAGCAGTGGCATCGCTCATTTGCTGACTCTAGCTACATCTACTTCGCCAAGAAGGAGCTCACCATCTCCGTCGCCTTCACGGCGCTGACGCTCTTCAACATGCTGCGCACTCCTCTGAACGCGGTACCAATGTTTATCGTTTGGTTCTTGCAGGCCGGCGTGTCTGTCAAGCGTACGCAAGACTACTTTGCGGAGGGCGAGGTGCCCGACTGGGTGTCGTCGCTGAAGCGGCACGATGATGGTCCTCAGAAGGACACCAAGATCGGGTTCAAGAAGGCGACTTTCAAGTGGAATGCTGGCGTTCAGGATGAGCCCGAGGCAAAGAACGGCGCGGCCGCTCCCCCCGCGATCGAGATCACGGACGCCGACGCTGCGCCGCAGGACGACGAGAGCATCGAGAGCGTCGTCTTCGAGCTGGCCGACATCACGATCAACTTCCCCACTGGCAAGCTCTCCGTCGTCTCTGGTCCCACCGGTGCCGGTAAGACGGCCATCCTCATCGGCCTCCTCGGCGAGATGGACCTTATCGAGGGCGAGTCGTTCCTGCCCAAGCACCCGTCCCAGATCGACCCGACTACCGGCCTGCGCAACTCGTGCGCGTACGCGGCCCAGACTCCCTGGCTCCAGCAGCAGTCGATCAAGGAGAACATTCTGTTCGGCGAGCCACTCGACGAGGAGCGTTACCAGAATGTCGTGGACGCCTGTGCTCTGTGAGTAACGGGGTAGGTTGTAGCTGACCTCAGTCGCACTGACTTTGACATCCTGGAGGATGGCGACCAGACCGAGATTGGTGCCAAGGGAGTGAGTCGCTATGATGGGTGACGACTGACGTCAGGTTTCGCTCAGTGGCGGTCAGAAGGCCCGTGTCGCGCTTGCTCGTGCCGTCTACTCCTACACCCAGCACGTCCTGCTCGACGATCCCCTTGCCGCTGTCGACTCGCACACTGCCAAGCACCTGGTCGACAAGTGTCTTAACGGACCTCTTCTCAAGGGTCGCACGATAGTGAGCCAGCGAGGCCTACGCTAGCTGACACCAGATTCTCGTGTCTCACCACCTGGACCTCCTCCTTCCGACTGCTGACTACATCGTGCGCATTCTCGACGGCCGCGTCGACTGCCAGGGTACGCCCAAGGAACTGAAGGAGTCTGGCGAGCTTGACGGTGTTGTTGCCATCGAGGATGCCACGGCGGCGGCTGAGGAGCCGGTGACGCCCGACGAGCCTCAGGAGGAGGAGGAGAAGCAGCTCGAGAAACAGGACGCCAAGAAGGACGGCCCCGCCCGCAAGCTTGTCAAGGACGAGGAGCGCGCCGTTGGCAGCGTCAAGCCCGAGACGTACCTGCTCTACTTCCGGGCTGCTACGTGGACGACGTGGATGCTCTTCTTCGCTGTTCTGATCTTCTCGCAGGCCTTCGGACTGCTCGACAAGCTGTGGCTCAAGTGGTGGGGCGAGCACTACGAGAGCAAGCTCTACTCCATCTTCACGTTCAGCGTCCCGCAGTCGTTCGACCACGCAATGCAGGTGTACCGCAATGCGGCGCACCACATGCTCCACTCGTCCACCTCCCAGACCAACGACACCGACGGCCCGCTGTTTAGCGTTCAAGCTGGCCCGCCTTTCAACCTCCCCTCGGCTGACGATCACCCCGGCTACTACCTCAGCGGCTACGCCATCATCATGGTCGGCTCCGCCCTGCTCATGGTCGTTACCAACGGTATCGGTGCGTGGGGATCGTATCGTGCTGCCAAGACGCTGCACGACCGTCTCCTCGACTCGGTGGTCCACGGCACCATCCGGTTCTTCAACACCACGCCCGTTGGCCGCATCATCAACCGCTTCTCAAAGGATATTGAGACGATCGACATGAGATTGAACTCGAGCTCCAGGACTGTGATCACCTTCACAGCATCACTGGTGTTCACCATCGTAAGCGAGGGTGGCAGGCGTACGCTGACTTCAAGGGCATGATTGCGTACATTATCCCCCAGTTCCTCATCCCGGCGGCGTTCATCAGCGCACTGTACTACTACTTTACTGTGCTCTACGTGAGTCGAGGCCAAGGTGTCATGCTCACAACAGCTTCGCACTGGTCGCAGTCTCCGTCGGCTCGAGGCCACCGCTCGCTCGCCTATATTGTAAGCTGCCCATGTTGATGCTTAGCTGACGCGCAGCTCGGGTTTCGCAGAGCTCCTCGACGGTATCATCTCCGTCCGCGCCTTCTCGGCAGAGCGCCGCATGTTCTCCAAACTGTGCAGCCAGGTTGACCTTTCAAACTCAGCCTTCTACTACTACTGGATGACCAACCGCTGGGTACGCCACAACGTCAACCTAACTAACGCCAGCTCCTCCTCCGCTTCGACTGCCTTGGCGCGACGGCTGTGTTCGTGACCACTGTTCTCTCGCTCACGGGCGCTGTCGGCGTCGGTTACGCCGCCGTTGCGATCACCAGTGCGCAGAGCTTCGTCATGGCCTGCTACTGGTTGAGCCGCTTCTGGGGTGAGATGGAGATGGACTTCAACGCAGTCGAGCGCGTCGAGGAGTACCTCAGGATCCCCTCGGAGCCCGCTGGTGTGATCGAGGACAGCAGGCCCCCCGCTGACTGGCCGTCCTACGACAACCCGGACACGTTCATCAGCGCGCAGGAGCTCGAGATCAAGTATGCGCCGGAGCTGCCGACTGTCTTCAAGGGCTCGTTCGACATCAAGGCGGGCGAGAAGATCGGCCTTATCGGGCGCACTGGATCCGGCAAGTCGACGATTGCCATGATGATGCTGCGCTTCACCGACCCGGCGTCCGGCAAGCTTCTCATCGACGGTGTGGACATCACCTCCATTGGCGTGGATGACCTCGTGAGTAACCCACGCTTGGGGTCTGAGCACAAGCTGACCAGCAGCGCTCCAAGATCACGTACATTCCTCAAGGTAAGGACGGGCGAACTCTGCTCCGAACAACTACTGACATCAGACGCCGTGCTGTTCTCCGGCTCGATGCGCGACAACCTCGACCCCTTCCACGAGCACACTGACTCGGAGCTGCTTGAGGCTCTGCAGCGCGTCAAGCTTATCACCGGGCAGACGCCCGCTGGCAGCAGGATGGGCTCAACGCGCAACCTTACGGCGCTGGCAGAGATTGACGCGCCTTCGCACAACCGCCTCACGCAGCTGATAGAAGAGGAGCGCGCAGGTGGCGGCAACTCCGGGACCTCGTCTGGCCGGGCATCTGGCACTCAGACTCCCACGTCTCGCGTGCACATCACCCTCAACACCGATGTGTCGGCTGGCGGTGCCAACTTCTCGCAGGGCCAGCGGCAGCTCGTGGCCATGGCGCGTGCCCTCCTCCGCCGCTCCAACCTGATTGTGAGCTGGAAGGAGCCCGCTTGGAAGCTGACACCAGATCATGGATGAGGCGACGGCCTCGGTCGACTTTGCGACCGACGAGGCGCTGCAGAATGCCATCCGTACCGAGTTCAAGGACTCGACCCTCATCACCATCGCCCACCGCCTGTCGTCTGTCATCGACTACGATCGCCTGCTGGTTCTGCGCGACGGCTCGGTGGCCGAGTTCGACACCCCGATGGTGAGCAAACGCAGCTGTTGCCTCATCGTCGTAGCTGACATCAGAACCTTCTCCGTCGCGACGACAGCATCTTCAAGTCGATGGCCCAGAACTCGGGCAAGTACAAGGACCTCTACGCGGCTGCGGAGCGCAAGGAGAAGGCGGACAAGGGGGCTGGCGCCGGGGAGGCTGAGGAGAAGGTCATCAGCTCGCCGGCAAAGAGTGACACGACGCTGGACTAGTAGACAGAGTGCCTCACTGTGCATGGACGATGACAATCGTAGAACATGAGATGTATCTTTGAGCCATCTGTGCCGTCGAACCATTCAGAGACCATGATACATATGCCGAATCTACGCTACATCTACTCGCTGTCCTCGTCGCTCGCCATGGCGCGGTCGCGCTCCGCCTCGGCCTCGCGGATACCCGCGACGAGGTCGACCTGCTCGCCGGCCGCCCCGCCACGCTGCTCGCGCAGCCGTTGCCGCAGGATGGTCGCGATGGCCTCGTTCGTTTTCCGCTCGAGCTTGCCCATGCGCGCCGTCATATCGCGCTTGAGGTCCCAGTTCGGCCGGCGCGGCTGGATGTTGAACAGGTCCTGGGGTCAGCTGTGCGGCTCTTCCAGCAACTCACAAGCTCCTCGGCCCGCCGCTCCTCGTCCTCGCGCACAATCTCCTCCGCGAGCCCCTCCACCTCCTTCTCGACGGTATCCTCCCCCGGCCCCGCGACCTTGCGCGCCTGCCGCGTCTCGGGGTCAAAGTTGCGCTGCTTGAAGGTAAACGTCGCCGCGCTGGTGTCAGCCCGTCTCCAGGAAGAGGGATGAGAGGGAAGATTACTCACACCTCCTCGCCCTTCTCGTGCGCCTCCTTGCGCCGCCGCAGCGCGATCAGCCGCTCCTTGCGCGCCGCCGTGTTCTGCGCGAGCTGCGTGTCCATGGTGGTGTGTTGTGACGAGGTGAATTGCGATCGCGACGACATAAGACATGTGAAACAACCGTGGGAGACTTGCCACCCTGCTGCTAAGTGCTAACGTAAGGGCAAAAGTTGGTGATCGCGGCCAAGGCGAGATCATGAGCGGGATTGGAACGCCTCTGTCATCACATACACCATGGCCGAAGGAATCGACACACCGCCCCCCGCCTCCCCGCCCCTCGCCGAGACGAGCGCCGCCGGCGCCGAGAAGAAGCCGCGCAAGCGCTTCGTCGGCGCCAAGCCTGGTGCGCGGGCGGGCGTGCGCCGCGTCGCGAACCAGGTGCCGGACGAGATTCTCAACGACCCCGCGCTCAAGGCCGCGATGACGGGTAGGTATCTGCTCTTCTCGGTCTACCTACTCCGGATCCTGCTGCTTAATCGGGCGGGTGCTCTCCGGCCTCCTCTGCCCCCCTCCCCTCTCTTCTCCAACCCCCCTTCGGCGCTCCCGCTTCCGCACCCCGGCCCCTCCGCCCAGACCTCGACTGACCCCAGCCCTCCCCGCCAACTACAACTTTGAGATCCCCAAGACGATCCACCACGTGCGCCGCGAGGGCGTGCGCACCGTCGCGCTCCAGATGCCCGAGGGCCTCATGATGTACGGCACGGCGATCGCGGACATTATCGAGCGCTTCACGGGCGCGCTCCCCCTCCTCCTCGCGGACGTGACGTACGGCGCCTGCTGCATCGACGACTTTACCGCGCGCGAGATGGGCGCCGAGATGATCGTGCACTACGGCCACTCGTGTCTGAGTGCGTACCTATATAACAATCACTAACCCAGTCCCCGTCAACCAGACGTCCATCAAGACGCTGTACATCTTTGTCGAGATTGCGATCGACACGCCGCACCTCGCGCTGTCGGTGCGGCGCAACTTTCCGTCCTCGCGCGCGGCGTTCGAGCGCGTCATCCTCGGCGCGGGCGCGTCCGAGCCCGGCGCCAAGGTCGACATTGCGCTCGAGGCGGGCGACGCCAACATGGCCACCACCCCGGGCGAGCTGCCCACGCGCCTCGCGCTCGTCGGCACGATCCAGTTCGTCGCGGCCGTGCAGGCGCTCAAGGAGGCGCTGGGGGCTGCGCTCCCCCCCCTCGAGGAGGCGGGGGAGGCGGGCGACGACGCGCTGGCCAAGGTCGCGCGCGGCGAGATCGGCGTCTGGCGCGGCGCGTACGACATCTCCGTGCCCCAGGTGCGCCCGCTGTCGCCGGGCGAGATCCTCGGGTGCACGGCGCCCAAGCTCGGCGACGTCGACGCGCTCATCTACGTCGGTGACGGGCGCTTCCACCTCGAGTCGATCATGATTGCCAACCCGTCGGTCCCGGCGTTCCGGTACGACCCGTACTCGAAGAAGTTTACGCGCGAGGGGTACGAGCACGCCGAGATGCGCGGGCTGCGCGGGGACGCGGTGCGCACCGCGCGCAAGAACCTCGAGAGCAGGGGCAGCGGGAGCTGGGCCGTGCTCCTCGGCACGCTGGGGCGGCAGGGCAGCCTCGGCGTCCTGCAGAGCGTGCAGGGGAGCGTGAGCTCCGCCGACGGGGAGGGCGAGACGCCGCTCCTCGTGCTCCTGTCCGAGCTGTCGCCGCAGAAGCTCGCCCTCTTCTCCGAGGAGGAGATCAGCACGTTCGTGCAGACCAGTTGCCCGCGCCTGTCGATTGACTGGGGGTACGCGTTCTCGCGCCCACTCCTGAGCCCGTACGAGGCGAGCGTGGCCAGCGGCCGCGTGCCCGGGTGGGAGGGGATCGAGGTGGCCGGCGCAAAGGGGGCGGGCGACTACCCGATGGACTTTTACGCCGACGCGTCCCTCGGCCCGTGGACGCCGCGGCACAGGCCGCCGCGCGAGCCCCGGCCCCCGAGGGAGCCGAGGGCGCCGCGGGAGCGGCCAGCGGCAGTCGCGGCGGCGTAGGGATATAGACATACAGGGTTGGCTTGACATGTATATTGGTACAGACTTATAGAGGCGCAATATAGTCGTTGAGCTTGTGCACGAACGGCTCCATGACCGCGACGACGCCCGCGAGCATGTCCGCAAAGTTCGGGTCCAGGACCTGCTCGTTGGTGAAGCTGGTGTGAGTACAGCACGTTTGTGAAACCCACTGCTTGACCACGGCGATGGTGCGCAGGCGCAACAGGTCGATCTCGGGGTGCGTCTTCTGGATCCCCTTGGGCGCGACCTTGAGCTCGTCGTTGTGCCCAAACACGTTCTGCCGGCGTCCGTTGGGGCCTGGCTGCGCCGGCCCGAAGAGGGCGACAAACTCGGGCCGCGAGATGGCGTCGCGCAGCGGTCCCGGCCCAGGATTTCCGAGGACGCGGTCGCGCAGGCGCTGCAGCACGGCCTTGTCGGGCTGCCACAGCCCGCAGGCAATCAGGCTGTACCCCGGCTCAATGTAGAGGTGGTACTTTGCCCAGATGCCTTTGCGGCCGCCGCGCGAGGTCGTGAACGCAAAGTTGCACTTGTAGGGTGTCTTGTCCGAGGAGAAGCGGACGTCGCGGTAGATGCGGTGCTGGGGTTAGTTGGTGTGCGGGAGAAGATGGGCGTCTCGTGAGGGGAGGTAGAGTCTGACGCGAGGGACAATGGTCGGCTGTGGCCCGCGGGCAGAGAGCGGCCGGCGGCCTCGGAGCGATGGCCACCTGGCCACCCATCCGGCGAGCCATCACTGCAAGAAGCAGAACCGGCGACGGCGCAGCCGAGTATGAGCATGGGCCTGCTGTACTGCTTCGGGCGTACAACGGCCGCCACGACGACCACATCAGCAGCTTGTGAGACAACGGTTCGCTACTCCCCATACCCGCCACACGTCCTCGCACAACCCGACTCACGCAAATGTCCTTGGCCGGGAGCACCGGCACCTCCTCGTCGACCTCGGCCATCTTCTCCTGCAGCACGTCGACAAAGTCGCGAAACTCCTTCTCGGCCTGCCGGAACGCGGGCTCGTGCGACCGCAACCAGTCGCGGTCATTGTTGGCCGGGTGCGTCAGTGCCTCGAGGAACGCGAGCGTGTTGCGCGAGATACGGCCGGGGGGCACTGCGGTCAGCCTCAGTATGCTTCGCGCGTGGCCGCTTGCCCGAGCCCAAGCGCTACGGGTCAGCCGCCCGTCGACGCACCTCGCCCACTCCGCGGCGCGGGGTAGATCCGCCCCACGACCTCCTGCCCGTCCTCGAGGTCGTAGTCGCTGTCGTCGTCGAGCTCCTCGCCGAGCGCCGTGACGCGCCGCCCATTGACGACCTTGACCGCGAGGTGGCCCGGGCCGGCATGCTTCTCGCGCTTCACGGGCCGCTTCTGCTTCTGGTCCTTTGCGAGGCTGGAGCGCGCCTTCTTGCGTGGTGGTGCGTCGCTCTCGTCGTCGGACACGCTAATCACCGAGATCGCCTCGGGGTCGTCGTCCTCTCCTTCGGGCTCGGGCTCAAAGTCGGATGCGTCGGAGAGCTCGGACGACTCGGAGCCCGAGCCGGAGCTAGACTCGTCGCTCGTCAGGCCCGTCGGCTCGGCCAGCTCGTCGTCGCTCTCCTCCTTGGCCTTGGCCTTCCCTTTCCCCCTGCTGGGCGCCTTCCCTCCCGCCTTGCCCGCCTTGGCTGCTGTCGCGCTCACTCTCGTCGCGCTCGCCCGCGCCGCCCTCCCCGCCTTTGCGCTTGGCACGTTCGAGACCGCCGCGCGCCGGGGCATTGTCGCTGCCGAGCCGAGGTTGCCCGAGAGAGAGGCTCAAGACCAAAGACAGGCGCCACACGCTCGGACCAGGTGGCTGGACGCTGCTTCCCTCCTTCCCTCTAGGGATGGACCGAGGGCGAGACTGTTGAGGGATCTCGCGCGCGAGTGCTGGAGAATTCTTGTTGAGAGTTGTCCACTCTCTGCTCGCTGCTCGCGTTCTTGATCTGCGCGTTGGAGGCGCTCGAGAGTAGTTGTGGTGAGTACACAATCCACAAACGCGTCGTCCCGGAATCCCCAAACCTCCACCTTCCCTCGCCCCCTTCGCCCCCCTTCGCCGCCCGCTCGTCATCATCCTCCGCCTTTGGCCACCGAGGACAAATAACAGTAACAGCCGCAAGTCTCCCACGGTGGCCTGACGTCATCGGGCATCGCCATCACACTCGGGGTGCGCCATGCCCTTTCTCGACTTTCGACGCGAACATCGCATCCATCTCAACACTCAAAGCCCATTCACCCTCACCATGAGCTCGGCATCCCGGCGAAAGGTGCGCCACCCATTCACATGTGATCCGGTGAATTCAAAACTCACTCTAGGTGCTGCTCATGGGCAAGAGCGGCAGCGGCAAGACGTCGATGCGCTCCGTCATCTTGTGCGTGTGCGCGCGGGCGCGCTAACCCACAGCTCCAACTACACGGCCAAGGACACGCGGCGGTTAGGCGCGACGATTGATGTCGAGCAGAGTGCCGTCCGGCTCCTCGGCTCGCTGGTGCTGGTGCGTTGGTCGCGTGCCCCCTCCCTCGCCCCTCGCTCTCCAATCGCTAATGCCAGAACCTGTGGGACTGCGGTGGCCAGGATGCGTTCCTCGACAACTATCTCAGCGCGCAGCGCGACACCGTGTTCTCCAATGTCGCCGTCCTCATCTACGTGTTCGACATCACCAGCACCGAGTGGGAAAAGGACCTGCACTACTTTGAGGACAATGTGACGGCGCTCCGCGAGAACAGCCCCGAAGCCGGCGTCTGGGTGCTCATCAACAAGATGGACCTCGTCGACAAGGACGACCCCAAGCGCGTCAAGTACACCGACTACTGCGAGCAGGTGCGCGCGCTCAACGCGCGTGTGAGCGCCGACGAGCCGGCGGCGGGCGCGCTCCGCTGCTTCCCCACGAGCATCTGGGACGAGTCGCTGTACAAGGTGCGTGGAGGGCGAATATCTGCAGGCACAAGCACAGCGCGCGTGACTTGTGGAACAGGGGCTTGGCATTCCGCAGCGCCGCGCACGTGCCGTGCTGACCGCAGGCGTGGTCGTCCGTCATCCACACGCTCATCCCCAACATTGACCTGATCACGACGCACCTCAACTTTATGCGCGACCTGCTGGGCGCGGCCGAGTGTGTCGTGTTCGAGGCCGAGACGTTCCTCGCCATGGCCAAGAGCGGGTCGCCCATCGACTGCGACCCCTCCGAGCTGGAGGAGGTCGAGGTCGAGCGCGGGGTGCCGCATCTCGACCGGCAGCGGTTCGAAAAGATCAGCGAGATCGTCAAGAGCTTCCGCAAGACGTGCCAGCGCACGGGCGAGGCGTTTACCGGGTTTGAAACGGCTTTCGACGGGCTCAGCGTCGTGCTCGAGCCCATGAGCAAGAACACGTACATTCTCGTCGTCAGCGTCGACCCGCGTGTCCGTGAGTTTACTGGCAATGTCGCTTTCCAGCTCACACCAGACGCCGGTTTGATCAAGTACAACATTGCCGAGGCGCACTGCCACCTCGCCGAGGTTGGGACGTGGACGACATTTACGCGCAAGTGCAACATCTGCCGCGAATCGATCAAGACGATGCCCGACCTCGCGTACGCACCCAAGGGCGAGGACGACCCCAAGGTGCGCGCCTGGGACGACGTCGGCATCAACGTCAAGGAGAGGGCATAATCTAATGTGTACATTATTGTAGCGTAGAGGTAGTACATGTGTAGTGCTCGGTACTTTACGGCACTCTAAATGATGTCTAGGACTAGAAGTACGTGAGACTGGTCGACATTCTGAGACTACTTGAACTCTGCCAGGAGCGACGCAAACTCGTCGCCGTCGACGCCCGGCATGTCGTCAAAGTTGAAAGCGTCAAAGTCAATGTCTCCAAACTCGCCGTTGTCAAACGACTCCTGTGGTTCGGGCTCGGGGGGCGGCGCAGGCTGCGCAGCGGCTGGCGCTGGCGCTGGTGCAGGCGGTTCTGGCTGGGCAGGGGGCTGAGTCGGCTGCGGGGCAGGCTGAGGAGGCTGCGCAGGCTGCTGCGGAGGCTGCGGTGCTGGCGGCTCAGGCTGGGCAATGGGTGCGGGTGCGGGCTCGGGTGCGGCCTGGGGAGGCTGGGGTGGCTGCTGCTGCTGGGGCTGCGATGCTGCGTTGCCTCCTCCGTCACCCGAGCTGAGGAAGGCCTCAAAGTTGAACGATGAGTCTGCCGGCGCGGCGCTGTCGGCGGGCGCCGAGGTGTCTCCCGTCGCATTCGCAGCACCCGTGCCAGCGTCGCCTGCGCCACCTGTGGCACCGCCGCCCGCCCCGCCGTCGGCGTCAAAGAGCGAGTCGAACGCCGACAGGTCTATGTTGCTCAGGTCCATGTTGGAGAAGTCAAAGTCGTCCTCACCCGCAGGCGCTGGCGGCGCGGCCATGGGCGCTGGCGGCTGCGAGGGCGTGGGCTGCTGCGCCTGCTGCGGCGACGCCTTTGGCGAGTTGGATGCGTTGAACGATGCGAACAGCTTGGAGGTCGGCGTCATCGCGTCCTCTGGCGCCTGCTGTGCTGGGACTGGCGGGGGCGGAGCAAAGTCGCCGCCGGTCATGAAGGCGTTGAGCTCATCCATGCTCATGCTCATGCCCTCGATGTTCATGCCGTCAAAGATGTTGTCGACGCCGACGGGAGGGTCGGGCTTGGACAGGAAGCCAGAGGAGAGGGGCACGGGCGAGGCTGCGGCGGGGGTGCTCTGCATGTGTGCTGGGACCGCGCTGGCCGGCGATGGCGTCGGCATGAGCTGCGGGGCGAGCGGGGGCGGGCGGCGCGCCGCGAACTTGTCGGGCGCGGCGGCGTACTCGATGTT
>JAMALN010000443.1:0-30469 GCA_023630115.1 Cutaneotrichosporon sp. PK4640 | reverse complement strand
ACTTGGAGCGCGCGCGTTTCTCACTAGTGCCCTCCTGGTACACCTCCTGCTACAGGGGACCACGTCGGGGAGTCTTGGGCGCGGGACTCGCGGGGGCGGATGAGGGGGGATGTGTCAGTCAGCGCAAGCCGGTTAGCGTTTGATGGGCTCCCGATCCGCCGTCGAGCACGCGGAGGTGAGCGGCATCGAGCCTCGACGTGATGCGCGGCAGTGGGCGCTAGAGGCAGGGGCAAATGCCGTAAAGTGCTTGAGTGGTCGAGATCTGAGGCGGGGGGGAGGATTGAGAGATGGAGAGAGAAGAGCGAGAAGTCGAAAGAGGTTGAGCTGGAACAGGATAACAAGGGGTACAAAGGGTAGTGTGGCGGATCATCAGGCACCGGGGAGCCACTCGACGCGTTGGACGCGTCCTCTTTAGTGCTTGGCGCCATCGTGCTCCAGGATCACGTCGAGGATGTCAGCGCCGGAACAGGGAGCTCTGTCCGGGATGGTGTGCTGGAGTCTGCGGCATCGGCGGCCGCTGACCCAGGGTTTCAACTGCTTCACATTGTGTTTCAGCTCTCACCTCGGCAAGCTGACGAGAGGAGTCGTCGTGGTTGGTCGCTTCCGTCTGTCCATCAAGGTTGGGGTAGCCCACCCCCGCGGGCCACCCGCCGTTTCCGGCCGCGCTAGTGAGACAGTTACAGCAGAGGTTCATTGACAGAGTTCAATAGATGAGCCGTTGAAGAATGTAGGTTGTCGGTTCCGACGCGGCAGGGGACAGTGGCAATGTGCAGGGGCACACGTCCGAACCTGATTCCAGCCACCAGCAACAGCGTGTACGCCAAACGGCAGTAGTGCCGAAGAGCATCGCGTATTCTGCGAGTGCCTCCATGCACTCCCGGCCCGCGGCTCGCTTCATGGGAACCTTAGACCTTGAGGCCAATAGACACACCCGCGAAGCACATGTCACGCACACATTGCATCCCGCGCCGGCCTGCCGAGCGAGGCCCAGGCATGCAATACTGCGACGACCCGAAGTCCTAGGGCGGTGCCCGAAGGCTGAGAGCAAGAGCTCGCATGCGCCGCGGAGAATAACCTCGGGGGCTGGGGGCTACCTATGCTCGTCCCTTCCGGCTTGGACCCTTGTGCGAGCATTCCCTGCTCCCATAGGCCTCCCATTCCATCCCACTACTCCCCTCCATTCCAACCTCGCGCTCTTCTCTCCCTGGCTGCAGATCTATTCTGCGCCACACCTGGCACGCGGTGACGTCGGTGCAAGCGAAGGCTTGTAGACTAGCGCGTGGTGTGTTTGTCAGCTAGACAAGATCGGCGTGTTGTTTGGCGCCATCACTCCACCATCACACCATCGCCCGGAGGGCGTGTTTGAGCATGGCTCCACACCCGCTGTTCTAGGCTCTCCGGACTCGTCTTGTGGGGACACATGACACCAGCAGTCTTCTGTACATGATGCAATCGCAGGCACCCTGCCGGATAAGCTGCATCAGTTACACTCCGCCATGTACATATGCAGTACCTGTTCCTCGAACTGCTCCGTGGAAGGTGAGCAGCGTGTGTATGCAGTGGATCGCGTGCATGGTTCCTAGCCCCGCGTTCCAGCTACTGTGCCTGTTTCGTAAACCGGGACGCGACGCGACGTGCGGACACGCGTTAGCGGGCCGGAGTGCAGTCAGGGAATGGAGGATTTAGTAAAGCGGGAGTGGGCCGGAGGCTGGAAGGGGGGTCAAGCGGAGGGGTGTAAGTATGGGGGTGTTGATCCAGTGTTTGGCGCTCACAATGAGGGTGTGCTGATTGGTTACGCGTGCATGCAACGGAGGAGCGATGCTCCGATCGGGGTTGGCCGTTGGCCCGCGTCGCTCGAGACTCTGACGTTAGTCGGGCTAGTCAGAGGTGGAGGATCCCGAGCCACCTCCCGCCCTCCCGCTCGTACCGAACATCACGCGTCGAGCGCGTGGCTTGTTCTCGGCACTCGCCGCCGATATGCTGACACGTAGCGTAATGCGCCATGAGAATACGGCGTCCGACTGTTGCGAGCGTCCAACTTTGTTAACAGCACTCACCTTCTGCTAACCACCATGTCCGAGTCTGAAGGTGAGCGCTCGCCGCTGGCTTGGTCTGACCGCAGTGCGCCAGCGCAAGGCCACCGCCCCCGCCCCCGCCCCCGTCCCCGCCGAGAACGGTGCGGCGGCCACCCCGCTCAAGCCATCTGGCGGGCCTGGGGTCGCTCTCAAGCTCGTCCTCCTCGTCGCGCTGGTCGGCGCGGCGCTCCTCGCGTACATCTCGAGCGGGGAGCGTGCGTTCTCGATGAAGGCGCTCAGCGCGTACGACGGAAGCAACGAGGCGCTGCCCGTCTACATCTCCATCGATGGCGTGGTGTACGATGTCTCTGCGAACCGCCGTGTGTACGGCAAGGGCGGGAGCTACAACATGATGTGAGTGCGCCGGCGGAGAAGCTGGCTGGCGGTGGAGGGAGGGCGAGCTCGTGCTGGCTGCGAGGCCAGGTCTTGGCTCCGATGTCTTGGGCCGTGCCGTGCGGCGCCCTGCTGTGCCAGACGAGAACGGGGTCGCCCTAACCCGGGTGTTCTTGATCACTCGCTGACCCCAGGGCTGGCCGCGACGCCTCGCGCTCGTTCATCACTGGGTGCTTCGAGACACACCTCACGCACGACCTCCGCGGCCTGAGCGACAAGGACCTCGAGTCCCTCGAGACCTGGAAGAACTTTTTCAAGGACAGTCCCAAGTACCCGCGCGTGGGCGTCGCCAAGCTCCCAGCCATCGACCCGAACTCGCCCATCCCCGAGCCGTGCGACAACCCGAAGAGCGCGCACAACTGAGCGCACTGACGGAGCGAGCACCAGGCAAGGAGATGAGGGGAGATGGGCACAGACTTCGCAGCGCCACCCGCTCCGAGACTAGACTATACCCATGCATGTACACCTGCATCTTGTCATGTCAGGCTCGGGGGTAGTACCTGCGCGTGGGGATCAGCCAGCGCGCCCCTCAAACCCCCTGAGTCGTGCACATCTCTGACACCATCCCCAAACCCCCAGCGATTGCTTCACATCCCTTCTCACCTCACCATGTCCTTCTTCACGTACCACAAGGACCCAAACGACGTTGCCGCCGTCCAGTCCTTCGCGAACGCCTTCCTCTCCGCGGCGGGCGCGGAGGTCATGGCCCACGCAAAGCTCATCATCGACCACGAGGAGCTGCAGAACGACGTGCGCCGTCTAACTGCTGCACTGACCTCAGAAAGACAACATCCTCCGCGTGCGCGAGGGCCTCGTCGACGCACAGGCCGATCGTCTCCGCGAGAGTGACCACAAGGATATCCAGGAGGTGGGTTGGCCGAGCTGAGGCTGACTCAGTATGTTGGCAAACTTGACGGCTACCTGGAGGCGATTGGTAAGAAGGAGCGGAAGGACGCGTGATGGCGACTAGTGTCACGGTGAAGCGAGCGACATGTTTCGGGTAGCAGCAGGAACGGGGAACGATGAGCGAGAGGGTGTGCATGTGAACGTCTGGAGGAATGCAAAAGAGAGATGAGGATGCCGAGTGGAGACGAGGCGACGAGGCCCCACCTCGGATCGGGGTTCGGGGATTTCTACGTCACCTGTAATTTGATTCATTACAAAAGTTTGCCCCGCATTCCTCACTCGACTCCACTCCATGTTGGTACTACTCTGATGCACTCCATCTCTGTGTTCTCTGCACAACCTCCCACTCGCTCTCAGCCCACTTGACTCCTCCCCCACTTAGAGCACACCATGTACACTGCCGAGATCTCCCCGCATCCCACGCCGGAGAGCGTGTCATCCCACATCGGCATGGCCCTGTGGCGCGCCTCCTTATACTTCTCAGACTTCTCCCACTGGTGGTCGGAGATTGCAGAGGTGACATTGGCCGAGGTGAGCATATGCCTGTCCAACTCTCACTGGCAGAGCAAGTCTGTGGCGTCCGAGATCCTCGAGGTACTGGTCCAGGCACACATTGCGAGTGAAGGGCCAGACCCCGTTCCCAAGACCCACCCGTACGCGAGGGAGATGCGGGAGGTGGGTGGGATGAGAGGGGTGCGCTCACACAGTACATCGTGCGGCTGGAGGCTGTGCTTGCAGGGATGGCTATCGACGAGGCCGCGGAGGCGGAGGAGGGCGTGGCGGAAGAAGTGGAGGGGGGGGGCAGCCGATGAGCAGAACGCCGACTGGTAGCCCCAGTGCGCCAAACTGGGCTACAGTTTCGCACCATTACCATGACCCCAGATCATTTGACCCCTAGACCAAATGTATCCATCGCTTCAGAGCGAGCATGGTGGCGTGGTCTAGCCATCAGCGCGGAGCGAGGCCCCCTACTGCTTCATTCACTGATTACGCGCCACACCTAGGTCGTGAGGCAATCACTGTCAAGCTGTCAACCTGCTGCGCAGGCGGGCTCGCCCCCTGCATCACACACGGGGTGTCATAAACTTTGCTCGACGCTGGCTTGCTCCCCAGACAGTTATGACTCCAATCAACACCACGCCCTTCTTCCACAGCGCGCAGCTTGCCAGCGCGTGCCCGTTCAATCCCATACCCGAAGACGAGGACGACGACTACGACTTCACCGCCGAGCACGACAACCAGTTCACAGACGGTCCCGTCAAGCTGTGGTCCGCGGCCAAGGACGGGCTTCCAGCTCAGGCGTTCCGCGTGTACCCGCAGCCGCTGAGTGGAGTCGGGTACGTTCTCCCGCCCAGCCTGTCTAACCCCAGCCCCTACTTCCATCAGTTGTTCCAGGCGGGGCTCTTCACCCTCGCCTTCCGCGAAGCGACCTGGGTCACAGTCTCCATGTTCCTCCACCTCGTGCACCACGGCCGTCTCGAGTTCCCCGCCCCCGACGACAGCGACGACAGCGACCCGGACGACTCGGACTCGTTCTCCAAGACTGCCAAGGCGTACGACGAGGTCTGGAACCTTCGCCAGCGCCACCCCTACTCGCAGTGGCAGTGCCTCGAGAACCTCCTCCGCCTCCTCCGCCTCCTCCGCGCCCTCAACAGCCGGACGCACTACGACAAGGTCCTGGCCCTCATAATGGAGGCCGAGGGCATCAGCGCACGCGCCGCGACGGTCACCGCCCTGCGTGCTGGCGAGCTGGCCGTGTGCCAGGAGTTTGCGGGCCGCGCCGACCCCTTGGCCATATTGCAGCCGCTCGACACCGTCGCCATAGCCCCGCGGCGTCGCCTCGCCTGGGCGATGAGCAAGTTCAAGTACGACGGCGCACGTGAGACACGCGCACAGCGTCTCGAGGACGAGTTGGCCCGTCAGCAGTAGGGTGAGTGGCGGAGAGGGAGGTGGAGCTGATGGCAGAGTGTGCGGGCTGGTACAGAGGAAGAGCGGTCAGCTGGAGTTATGAGTAGCGACATGCAATCAGCGGGTTCAGGGTCACGTCAAGGCGGGATGGAGTTGCATTCCGCAATCCGAGTCGTGTGCATGAGTAGAGTTGAGTCGACCAAGTAGGCCAAGTCGGACCTTGAACGTGAGAGAGGATAGTTACCCAATGAACAGAGCAGATTAGCTTGAAAAGATGGATCCGAGAAGTGAGAGAGTGAGAGAGAGAGAGAGTGAGAGCGTCTCAGTGACAAGAAGAAGCGGTGCACACAAAGTGAGCAGTCGCCACCCAACCCCGGATCCGACGTAAAATGGGTCCCCGCTTTGGTCTCACCTTTAAATACACCGCCACCCACTCTCACTCTGGAACACTACTCTTCCACTTCTCATTCTCTCTCTCTCCCTCCCTCCCTCCCTCCCTCCCTCTCACACGCCACGCAGTAGGCTGCGTCGTCCAGACTGCAGCCTCTCCTGCCCGAAACACCGCCCCTCAACCCCAACGTCCATGTCAACAGACCCCCTCCTGCGCCTCGGCCCAGACATCTTCTCACTCATTCTCAACCTCTTACCCGTCAAGGCTCTTGCACGCGCTGAGGTCGTCACTTCCTCATGGCACCAAGCCTCCGAATCAAACAAGCGCCTGTGGTATGACAAGTGCCGCGCCACGGGCGTCCGTGAGGCCGACCTCATCCCCCAAAAGCACTGGCATGTGCCCTCGTATAAGTCTGGGCTCCTGGAGGCAGACTGGCGCGCGTCCTGTGCGTATCAGCGATAGGCCGTGCTGACAACAGGCCTCAAGTCTCATGCCGCTGATGCAGCACGCGTCGAGGGCCGCTTTACTATGAGAGCCGTCCGTACAGAGCTGTCCAGCGCGGACGGCGCTGTGCACGAGAGCGGCGACGGCCGCTATTCCAACCTCCACTCCCGGTGGATCTGGGACGACGGTGACGTGCAGAACCGCAAGAACCAGATTCGGATCCGCAACCGCAAGACCGGCCGCATTATGCAGACCATCGAGGTTCCGAGCACCCGTTACCCGACGTTTCGCGGTGGTGCTGGTTATGCTCTCTTCTACGAGCGGCGGGGTGAGTTGGCGGAGCCAGCACTGCTAACCTCAGGCGAAGATACCGAAGGGCTCGACCCTATGCTCTATCGGACCCACACTCGAATGGCTCGTTTCCGTGCCGGGTACCCCAAGACGCCGCCTCCCAAGCGGGGCGGGTTCGAGTTCGTCACCAAGATCCCTCAGCTTCGCAACGCCTTCAGCATGTGGTTCCGGGTCGACCGCCAGGGCCAGGACGACGCCGAGGCGATCCTCTACGCCATTCACCCAGGGTTGGTGCGGATTTGCTACCTGGAGGACGAGATGCGGATTGAGCGTTACCGCATCGACCCCGAGCTCCACGCCGAGGTACTAAGCCCACGGAATCAGTGCTGACGTCCAGGAGGTGTTCCTCGACGACGACTACATCTACGTGATGGGCTGGAGTGAGGCCCAGGGCGTCTCCCCCCACGGGTTCAACGTCTACTCGCGGGAGACCAAGGAGCTGGTCCTCACGGTGCCGTCCATGCCGCACGAGCAGACGGCTTTGAACAGCTTCCTCCTCGAGATTGAGTGTCTGGAAGACCGATCGCGCCCTGCTCGCTGGGGCAAGATCCCCGAGGAGGTCACGTTCACGGTGGCCACCAAGAACAAGCGTGGCGTCGGCTTCCCCGAGTGCCCGTGCTGCACATGCGATTCGTACACGCAAGAGATGATCATCGTCGGCGACGACATGGTGTTCACGCAGGCGTGCGACCTGTTTGTGTGGAAGAACTACCGCAGCACACTCAAGCGTATCTTCCGCAGCAAGGTCACCTGTCCCATCCAGCGCGGGCGGTGGTTCGCCAAGCTCGGCTTCTGCATTCAGGCCCCTACCCGGGAGCTCCCCTACCAGCACTGGTGCCTTCGGTCGTGGGCTGCTACTGGGCATCACCTCGTCTGCGCCTTTGAGCGCAACCTCATCAGCATCGACATGCGCACGCTCCCTTCCCGTCTCCACGCCAAGCGACCCGACACCATCTCCACCACCATCCTCTTCAACCGACACCTGTCCTGGGACGCCCACCTCGCGATCAACACGTCGCAGGTGATCGTCTTCGAGTCCTACCGCACCTCGTACCTCACCTTCGGCTTCAACGAGCGCTGGTGAACTCCAACCGACGACCCCATGTCTGAGCATTACGACCACTGTGTATCATTATTGTACTTTATCATTGCAGTGCGCAAAGCAAACAGCAAAGCAGAGCATTGTACATGTATGTATTTAGAATGCATTGTTATCATGTTGGTGGCATATTAGGAACGTATTAGGAAATGGACACGTGGGGAGGAGGAAGAATTGGTTCCGTTGTCAGGGGGCGCGCGGGGGGATGAGGTGTCATGGTTTGCGGAACAAACAAAACAGTCGCGCTCAGAGTCATCCTCGTCGTTCTCTCCATCATTCTCTCCATCACTCCCACACCCCACTCACTCTCACAATGTCTGCTCCAAGGACATCAACACGAACCCGTACACAGCCCTCAGCCATCCCCGCAGGCCGTGTCACCCGCCTCCGCAGCCAGCAGGCAGCCTCCCCCGCCGCCTTAGGCATCAAGCCCCAAGGCGGCAGCGGCTTCCTCGCAAAGGGCAAGGAGGGCCTCCGCAAAGTCTCGGACAAGCTCAAAGAGAAGGAGAGAGAGGTGCGCCACCCCCGCCCCACACAGCTGATACCAGGCGAGAAAGGCCCAGGACACGTACACGGAGCAGCTGCAGGCGTACCTCCGCATCCGCCCGCAGCTCGAGGCCGAGGGCAGCACGCCCTACCTCGAGGTCCAGGATGGGACGAGCGTGGTGATGCGCCCGCCCGTCGAGAGCCGGCTGCACATGCCCAAGCCCAGCCAGCTGTACTCGTTCAACCGTGTCTTTGGACCCGACGCCGCGCAGAACAACTTCTTCGATGAGACGACCAAGCCGCTCGTTGAGAAGCTGCTTCACGGCGAGAACGGGCTACTGTTCGCGTACGGCGTCAGCAACAGTGGCAAAACGTGAGTCTTTCCTGACCCCCTCCCGCTTCACCACCTCTTCCCTTCACACCAGCCACGTCCTCGCCTGTACCCTCGCCCACGCCCATCCCCACCCGCGCCCCGCTGATCCCAGATACACAATCCAGGGTGGTGACAGTTCCAAGCTCGAGGAGCGTGGACTGCTTCCCCGTTCCGTCGATGTCGTGTTCAACTCTATCAAAGGCTTTGAGAGCAAGGCCAACGTACGTGTATGGAGGTACACCGCTGACCTCAGCTCAAGTGCCAGGGACTGTCTGACGTCGTCCTCACCGACGAGGACGACGGCATCGACCTCCACAGCCTGCCTTTCGAGCCTGAGGCCCGTCTTGATGACAGTGAGTTGGCCTATGACAGAGTACATGCAGTTGACACCAGGCGTCAAGGCCGACCGCAACTTCTCCTACGCGGTCTTCGTCTCCTACGTCGAGGTGTACAATGACAAGGTGAGCTGAGTATCCTTTCCTCGGCTGACATAGCAGATCTTCGACCTCCTTGATTCTGTTCTGCCCTCTACCCGGCCCAAGGTTCCGTCGGCTACTCCTCGTGCGTCCGCCATGCCCCGTGCATCGGCTATGCCGCGCACCATGAGCACTGTCGGCTTGTCGGGCCACATCAACTCGTCCATGAGCCTCGCAGCACTCGCCAACGGTGGTGGGGGCGTCCTCAAGCGTAGAGCCCTGGTTCTCAAGAATGACCCCGAGGGCAACGGCAAGTACATCTGTGGCGCGCACGAGATCCGCGTGCGCACCCGTGAGGAGGCACTTGCAGTCTTCCGCTGCGGCCAGGGCGCGCGCCAGGTGTTCGGCACCATGGCCAACCGCGAGTCGAGCCGCAGCCACGGCATCTTTACCATCAAGGTCGTGCGTGTCCACAACGGCGCTCCCGAGGACCCCGAGTCGGCGCAGGTCTCGCGCCTTGCCATCGTCGACCTTGCAGGCTCGGAGCGCACGCGTAACACCGCCACCACCGGCGACCGCCTCAAGGAGGCTGGCAACATCAACAAGTCGCTTATGGTGCTCGGCCAGTGCCTGGAGGTGCTGAGAGCCAACCAACAGCGCATGGCGGCTCCTGGCGCTCCTGGCGCTCGCAAGAAGCTCGCCATCGTCCCCTTCCGGCACTCGAAGCTCACGGAGATCTTCCAAAACTTCTTCGTGGGCGACGGGCGCGCGGTCATGATGATCCACGTCAACCCGTACGACACGGGCTTCGATGAGAACTCGCACGTTATGCGCTTCTCGGCGATCGCGCGTGAGATCCAGACCACCGCAACCCACAAGACGACCATCCCTACCCTCAAGCGCCAGATCTCGAGCCACCTCAGCGCCTTCCGCTCCGCCATGGGCGGCGGACAGAAGATCAAGGTTATGGTGCCGGTTGTGAGCAGGCCAAGCGAGGCGCCGGCACGCGCTGCCCCATCCGCTCCGGCAGCTGCGTCTGCGCCTGTCATACCCGTTCGCACATCCAGCGCTCGTGCGGCCAGCTCCCGTCCCTCTGCACGTGCGGCCGCAGCCGCTGTGAGTGCGAGCGCCCGTCCTTCTCGCACCCACACTCGCCCGGCACCCCCTCCACCCAAGGCTCCCTCGCCGGTGCCCGAGCCGGAGGAGATCAAGATGATCGAGGAGGAGCTCGAGGTCGTCGAGGAGGACGCAGAGGACGAGAGCGACGACGAGCAGGACTTGCTCGTTGAATACCTCTTCGAGCAGCTGCGCGAGCTCAAGACGCAGCTCTTCGAGAGTGAGATGCGCAACGCGCAGCTCGAGGTCGACATCCGCGAGGAGGTTTCGCGCGACCTCCAGGACACGATCAAGCGCATCCACGCCGACTATGACAAGCGCTTCCAGGCGGCGGTGAGCAGGAATCCAGATTCGAGCTGACATTAGGCTGCTGCTGCGGAGCTCAAGGCGGACATGAAGCTGGACATTGTTCAGCGCACCATGGGCGACCAAGACACGTCGTACGACGAGAGTTTCGACTCGTCCACGGACGGTGACTTGACGATGGTGAGCTACCGGTTATTGGCCTCCAACTGACAGCAGGACTCGCTCTCCGACCCCTTCATCAGTGCACCGATCCGCAAGGTCACCGACGGCTCGACTTCGGAGAGAGAGGTCGAGGAAGAGATCTCCTTAATATTCAACTCGTCCGGCGACATGAGCGGCTCCGTTGACGAGGACGAGACAGAGTCCGAGTCCGAGGAGGAGGAGCCCATCGAGGCCAGCACCGTCGAGGCTTTAGCCAACGCTGGGGCCGTGCAGGTCTCCGATGAGCAGATGGAGGTGGACGAGGGCGAGGATGATGAGTCGGAGGAGGAGGAGCCGATCGAGCTTCGCCCTGTTACCCCTACCGACGCCACTCCCACGGCCACCACCCCTACCGCCACTACCCCAACTGCGGCTCGGCAGGTCGAGCACTCCGGGGAGATCGACTCTGACGAGGAACTCGACTCGGACGACGAGGAGGGCACTGTCGAAGGCGACTCGATGGTCAGCCAGTGCACGAGCGCCGACTCGGACGACGATGAAAATGAGGAGGTCTCGGGCGACGGGTACGACGACGAGGACGAGTCGGAGGACGGCTCTGACGAGTCGGACGAGGACTTTGATGCGTCGTTCGCCTCGACCGCCAGCGCCGAGTCCGAGCCGCATCGCCGTGTCTCAAAGCGTAACTCAGAGAAGGCGGCGGCGCCCAAGGCCAGCGCCAAGCTCGCGCCCTTACGCGAGAGCAAGCGACAGGTCAAGGCCACCACGCCCTACAACGAGGACGAGGACCTTGTCAAGGACACGAAGACGCCGGCGCCCGCCAAGAAGAAGCGCACGCTTGGCAAGCGCATAGTTACCGAGGACGACATGGAGGCGCGCGAGCCCGTCGGCGGTGCCGAGGTGCGGCGCATGGTGCGGGGTCTGTAATGCTTCTTATTCTGTTCTTCTCCAGCTGTGGCTGTGCTATAGACATTGTGTGTACTTGTGCTGCTATGATAACGATTTTGTCGCGAGGCGCGGTGAGGAGACGCGTTTGGGTGGCCAGGTCCAGCATTCCGCTCGGATTGGATGACGTCGACCGAAAGCAATGATATCAAGATACCGATTACATGGGGTGTCGCTGCTTGCCGACTCAGCCGTACACCGCCTGTCCTCGTCGAGGGGCCCTCTGGCTGTTCCAGAGTCAGAGATCAGAGACGCATCTCTCACCTGTCCCATGCGGGGTAGATGCTTGGAATAGCACATGCGGCAGACTGTGCGGGAGCATGTGACAAACGCAGACTATGCGGGTAGAATGACAATCACAAGGTGGTGGGCACACATGGCGACCACTTAACGCGCCTCGGTCTCGGCCGAAACTCACATTCCACCACTTCATCTTCCATCTCTCTCTCACCCTCTCATTCTCTCTTTCTCTCTCAACTCGAGCCATGTCCCGCCTCGTACAGCGCCGGGACACCCGTCTCGGGGATGTCGAGAAGGCCCCCCTCGTCGACGACCCCGGCTTCAAGGACCACAAGCCCACCCGCCGCTCCTATCTCCCCCTCGCCATCGCCGGCACCCTCCTCTTCCTCTTCGCGACTGGCACTCTCAAGACCAAGGACTTGCCCGGCTTCCCGTGGCCGGGCGAGCCCGAGTCCCTCCCCCCCTTCATACATGAGGGCATGAAGCGCTGCGCGCACCTCCACCAGGCGCCCGCCCCGGAGGTCGCGACTCACGCCCGCAAGCACTCGGACAGGCACGTCAAGGGCACCGCGCCGGTGCTGCTCAAGAACGCGACGCTCTGGACGGGCGAGAAGGACGGTACCGAGGTGCTGTACGGCGCAGACGTGTGGCTCGAGGGCGGCGTGATCCGCAAGATCCGCGACCCCAAGGACGTCGACGACGACGACTTTAGCGACCTCATCGATGTTGCCAAGAACAAGGGCAAGCGCGTCGAGACGGTCAACCTTGACGGGGCCTGGGTCACTCCAGGCATCGTCGACGTTCACAGCCACATGGGTGTCAACTCGCTCCCCGACCTGCAGGGCAGCGAGGAGACCAACAGCTTCAAGGCGCCGATCCAGCCCTGGCTCCGCAGCCTCGACGGCTTCAACACGCACGACGCGGCGTTCAACCTCTCCATCGCGGGCGGGATCACGACCATGCTCGTGCTTCCCGGCAGCGCGGGCAACATTGGCGGGCAGGCGTTCACGTTCAAGCCGCGCTGGACGGCCGAGAACACGCCGCAGAGCATGCAGGTCGAGCCGCCCTATGTCATCCGGCACGGCGAGTGGCAGCGCACTCGCGCGTGGCGGCACATCAAGCACGCGTGTGGCGAGAACGCCAAGGCGTGGTACCACAACGCGCGGATGGACGCTGCGTACGACTTCCGCCGCGCGTACTCCGAGGGCAAGAAGCTCAAGGACAAGCAGGACGAGTGGTGCTCGGCGCCCAAAAAGCAGAAGGAGCCGTTCCCCGACTCGCTTGAGTGTGAGTGGGAATAGCTACCAGGCTACGAGGCAGCTAACACCAGGGGAGGTCATGGCTGATATCATCCGCGGTCACGTCAAGGTCAACATCCACTGCTACGAGACGGTCGACCTGAACGACCTCGTGCGCGTGTCCAACGAGTTCCAGTTCCCCATCGCTGCTTTCCACCACGCCCACGGTGAGCAGCTAAGGCCGGTGTAGGGATAGCTGACACGCAGAGGCGTATCTCGTTCCCGGCCTTCTGCGCCAGGCGTGGGGCAAGGTCCCGCCCGCCGTCGCCATCTTCGCCAACAATGCGCGCTACAAGCGTGAGGCGTACCGCGGCACACCTTATGCTGCCAAGGTCCTCGACGAGGCGGGCCTCAAGGTCGTGATGAAGTCTGACCACCCTGTGCTTGACAGCCGTTTCCTGATCTATGAGTGAGTGTGGAACGAGCGAGTCAGCTCACGTGCACCGAAGCCGGCTGACACCAGAGCCGCGCAGGCTCACGCCTTCGGCCTCGAGTGGAACCGCGCGCTCGCCGCCGTTACGACCACGTCAGCCACCGTTGCCGGCCTCGACCACCGCCTGGGCTTTGTCCGCCCCGGCTACGACGCTGACCTCGTTGTCTGGGACAGCTTCCCGCTCTCCGTCGGTGCCACGCCCAAGCAAACCTACATCGACGGCATCCCACAGATCATCAACCCCCACGTCGTGCGCAAGCCGGCTGCCGCGCAGAAGATCACGCCCAAAGGCGACTACGACAAGGAGGCGGCCGAGGCCGTCTTGGCCCGCGGCGACCCCGACCTCCGCCCGAAGAAGCGGTCGTCCAACATCGTCTTCCAGGGCGTCAGCACTCTCTACCTCACGGGCGTGAAGACGCAGGGTGAGGGCGAGCCCGGCACCGTCGTCGTTGAGAACGGCAAGATCACGTGCGCCGGCAAGACCTGCGTCACCACCGCGAGCGAGTACGAGACGATCGACCTCAAGGGCGGCTCGCTTGCCCCCGGTCTCATCTCGTTCGGCTCGGAGCTCGGCCTCACCGAGATCACCGCCGAGCCTACGACGCGGACCGGCGACCCTCCCAGCGTACTCGACGACAACAAGATTCTCTCGGGCCTCCTCGTGTATGCTGCCGACGGCGCCCAGTTCGGGGGCAAGGACGAGCTCATGGCGCTGCGCGAGGGCATCACCACCGGCGTGACGTGCCCCCAGACCGCCGACTTCCTCAAGGGCATGTCGTACGCGTTCTCGCTCGGCGCTCGCCACGCGCTCGAGCAGGGCGCCATCGGCAACCCCGCCGCGGCGCTGCACATTAGCCTCAGGCAGTTCGACGCAGCGGCGGGCGAGTCGAGCCTGGGCGTCGCAACGATGTTCGGCATCCTTCGTCGCCTCCTGCACGGTGAGACTGGCAAGGGCGAGGTTGCTGCTGCCTTCCAGAGAGTTGCTGCCGGCGAGCTCCGCCTCGTCGTCACCGTCACCTCGGCCGACTCTATCGGCGCCCTTATCCGTCTCAAGCGCACCGTCCCCGCCATGCGCCTGACGATCCACGAGGCCCACGAGGCGTGGATGCTCGCCGACGAGCTCGCCGCCGAGGACATTGGCGTGATCGTCGCCCCGCCCCGCGCCTTCCCTCTCCTCTGGGACCAGCGCCGCATCCTCCCCGGCCCCCCGCTCAGCAACATGACCCTCCCGGCGTACCTGCACACGCGCGGTGTCAAGGTCGGCCTCGGCATCGCCGAGACGTGCGACGCGCGCCTCACGCGCTTCGAGAGCGCGATGGCGTATGCCTCGGCCCCCACCATATTCTCGCGCCAGGACGCAATCGACCTCGTGAGCGCCAACCTCGTCGACGTGCTCGGCCTCAACGACGGGCTCCACGCCACCGGGGTGGACCTCGGCTTCGTGGCCTACGAGGGCGACATGTTCAGCTTTGAGGGGCGCGTGCGTGCTGTCCGTGCGCCCGGCCAGGACGCCATGGACCTCTTCTAGCCTCCTGCTTCCTGCTCCCTGTGACATCCCGCATGCTTCCGGAGCGACCCGCACCATCCCGCCCATTCCCAGCAGTATCTCGCGTATAGACCGGACTCGAGCAGAAATAGCGAACGGCAGTGCAATGTGAATTGCGAACAAGTGCCAATTCGCGCTATCTGATAGGTTGGCTGTGTCGCGATTGTTGATCACCGGCGGCCGCGGCACGATTCTGACCGCAGACTCCTAGTACCCCGGCTGACGCTGCCCGCAAACACCCACTCACCGTCTTGCTCTTGCGTTCTCTTGTCTCGAGATTCCACCCCACGGACCGCCGGCGTCTGTGCACAAGAAATGACACAACGCGCAAGCGTGGAGCAGCCCCTCCTCCACCCCCAGCCAGACTATAACAGCGCCGCGGCCTCGTCCTCTTCCGCACCTCTCGAAGACCCATCCTTCACCCTCGCAGACATGATCCCCACCCAGCGCGACAAGACCGGCATGGTGCTCGTGCTCGTGAGTCCTCTCCCTCCCTGTCATGGATTTTGTCCAATGGCAGCTCGCCCATTACGCCTCCACCGCCTTGTGTTGACAACAGGCCGGCGCTGCCCTCCTCGCCCTCGGCACGGCGGCGCTCATCCTCACCTCGCCCGTGCCCACGCTCTTTGCATGGCACCCGCCCCTCAACGCGCTCGCGCTCGTCCTCGTCGCGATTGGGATTGCCGTCGTGCAGCCGCCCACCCCGCCCGCGGCCGTGCGCGAGAAGCGCCTCGACGCGCACAAGAACGTCTTCGGCCTCGCGGTCGTGCTCCTCTGCGCCGGCACGACGTTCATGTACTACAGTGAGTCGGCGTGGCAAGTGGCGTGGTGCTGATGGGCTCGTGGCGGGGCAAAGGCGGGAGGGAGCAGAGGGCGCAGGGGAGCCGGAGTCGCCCGATGATGCCTGACGAGGAGCCCGCTGACACGCAGACAAGGAGGCCAACGGCGCCGAGCACGGTACCACGCCGCACGGCAGCGCGGGCTACCTCGTGCTCCTGTGGATTCTGGTGCAGGCCACGATCGGCGGCGTCGCCGCCAACACGGGCAAGAGCGGGCTGTGGCTGTACAAGTGGCACCGGCTGTCGGGGTACCTCTTCACCGCGCTGGCGCTCTTCACGGCGTTTGCGGGCGGCCTGCTCTCCACGTGGGCGCAGACGCGCCCCGCGCCCGTCCGCATCGCGGCGTACGGCATCGGCGTGCCCCTCGTCGCGGCGGGCCTCGCCATGCGCGTGCAGACCAGCAAGATGTCGTTCGGCAAGCGCCGCGCTTAATACGAACGACAAGCGCCGCGCTTAATATACATCTAGACTCATCTAGACCTATGGATGTTGGCTAGCATCGTCCACAAGCAGTCCTGGGGTCGCTTAGCCCCCGCTTGCTCAGCCTTGATCCCCTCTTCATGCTGCCACCTCTCAGATAGACGCCCCCACCCCCAGCATTGCCCGCCTAGTAGCCCTTGCCCAGGTTGACGAGGTTGTACGGCTTCTTGCCCTCGCGGATGCGCTGGGCGTTGGCGACGCAGATGTCGGTCGCGATCTCGAACTCGCCCTCTGCGTTGCCGGTCAGGTGCGGGGAGACGATGCAGCGCGGGTGTGTGAAGAGCGGGTGGCCGTTCGGGAGGGGCTCGGGGTCGGTCACGTCGAGAGCAGCGCCAAACAGGCCGTGCTCCTCGTCGTCGAGCGCGGCAAGGAGGTCCTCTGATGTCAGCTTGCTTCAACACACCTATACCTTCGCGCACTCTCCCTCCCCCGCACACACTCACCAGACTTGACAATGTCCCCGCGCCCGACGTTGATAAAGATCGCGTCCTTCTTGAGCAGGCGCAGCCGGTCGCGGTTGAGCAGCCAGCGCGTCTGCGGTGTGCTCGGCACGCAGGTAATGAGCACGTCGACCTCGCGCAAGAACTCGTCCAGGCTCGCTGGGTCACTGGTCTTGTACATCTTCTCGGGGATCGACGAGTCCGGGTCACCCGTCCCCGGAATCACATACTCGGGGTCGGAGGAGCGCGTGCCGTTCGTGTTGGCGGCGATAACGCGCATCCCAAACGCCCTGAGCAGGCGCGCCGTCTCGCGCCCAATAGCGCCGTACCCGATCAAGCCGGCCGTGCGCCCATACAGGTTCCGGGTGGTGTAGTACCCCCCGCGCAGGTCGATGCCATAGTCCTTGCGCCACTCCTGCTTCTCGCGCGCGACGGTGAGCACGACCTGGAACTGGTGGAAGAGGTTGACGGCCATGGCCGTGATCCACGGGGGGATGGAGAGCGCGTGCGTCCCCGACGCGTTGGCGAACGTGACCTTGGCCTTGTCGCCCTGGTCGCGCAGCTCGCGGATGCCAGAGGAGAGGCGGAGCGCCGTGTCCACCCCCGCAGTGGGGAGCTGGATGTGCCGCAGCTGCGGCATGTCGTGCACCGTCAGGTCGCCGGGGAGGCCCTGCCACGCCGTGTAGAGGAACTGGACGCGTGGGAGCAGCTCGGGCGGCATCACAAACTCGGGGTGGTAGTGCACCTCCTTGAACGCGGCCTTGACCTTGGCGAGGTCCGAGGGCGGGAGCTCCTGGAGCACGACGCAGACGTCGAGCGGGGTGATGTCGGCGGTCATGGTTAGGGCGGGTAGGTGGCCAAGAGGGAGATGGGTGGAGCAAGGATGGACGGCGCGAGATAAGTAAGCGCACTGGAGGGAACGGTGCACCTGCCCACCTCGGTCACCCGCGATCGCTAACCCCCGCCAAGACACCGATAAGGACTGCTGATTAGCGCCGCCTAATGATGGCCCGCTCACCCGCTAATCCGGGGGACGCCAATCCTAATGTGGCGCATCTGACTTTGGGAACTGCTGATTTGACCTCACTACTGGATGTTGGCATGTTGGGGGTGACTCGGCTCTCTCCCTGACGTCCCAGC
The DNA here is from genome assembly GCA_023630115.1 of Cutaneotrichosporon sp. PK4640. NCBI lineage: Eukaryota > Fungi > Basidiomycota > Tremellomycetes > Trichosporonales > Trichosporonaceae > Cutaneotrichosporon > Cutaneotrichosporon sp. PK4640. The sequence continues at coordinate 12,685 of JAMALN010000443.1, read as the reverse complement.
ACGGAGCGGCGTCGCCGAGCACCCGGAACACTCGCCATTCTTCGGCTGGACAGCGATATATAACTCACTGCCCCCAGAACACGCGACACCGTTCTTGCACCGTTCTTGCAGAATCCCGATGCTGCCTGCATGCCGGCTGCACGCTCTCTCTACGGTTAACTCCTGCCGCCTAGCTTTGACGAGTCTTTGAGCACTTCTCAGTTCCGCTGACTGACAGACTCGGCTCGACGGCAGCGACTCACAACGGCAGACGGCATCACTGTCCCGAGGTGTTGCGACCGCGTCCACTGCCACTACCTGTGTTTCTGATCACGAGCAGAGAGTGTGCAACTCACGCTCAAGGCAGCCGGCGCCATCTTATACCGATTCCGCCGCGCGACCAGCAGCCCACCGCGTTATCAGTATCCGGAGCACGAACAACAACCGCGCGACAGCCGTTATCGACGACTGAGAGACGTCCGGGGCATCGAAACCCCGCGACAACCGTCCATCAACCGCGGAGGAGATTGTGCCCACCGCCTGCCCACCACTTGGCATCAGCAGCCCGCACCCGCGCCAGCCCCGCCTTTCGGCTTTCCAGCCGTCCAAGCTTACCCAGAGGCGCCGGTTGCAGGTCACCGTCACTCCCATCGCTGTCCTCATTCGCCACTCGAGCCCCACAAAGTCGCCGTCGCCACTGATCAGCTGATACTCGGCACAACAACAACATTGCCGGCGACCTCGCCTCTCCTCTTGGCCCAGCGGGCGCGTACGTGCACCTCCCCTGCGGCACGCGGCACGAGGGGTTGAGGAACGAGGTACACGACTCGAATGCACACGTCGTGTGTTGGTGGTGAGCGCGCGCTGCGTTCTGCAGATCACCCGCGGCCAGGGCACGGTATGTTGATGCGCCGAGTCGGCAGGATCGCCGAAGCCTGCCGCTTCGGGTGCTACTCTGAGCTTGCGCAGCACGTCGCGGGCCATTGAGCCATTAACATCATCGACTGCCATTCTCTAGCTCGGCTGACCCCGGGCCCATTGAGGCCAAGGCAGGTGGATCCACATGGAAACGAGGGTCTCCATAGTGCCTGACGTCAGTGCCCCGCCATCCCCCCCGCGACGATACCTCGCTGCCCCGCGAGCCCCGCACCATACCGCCGGTCCCCGAGCAGCGACTAGACGGGTATACCGCTGCCCACTTGTTCTACAACAGGAGCAGCAGCGAGGTACACTCAGCCGAGGTACCGCCGCGACGAGCGCAACAATGATGGGCCGCACGTCATGCGCTAGTCGCCGGTCGGTGATCCAGATTCGACTCGCTTTAAAGGCCAGCGCTAGCGTAGTCTGACTCCACCATCGCCCGCCATGACCAAGCCCGTCCACGATTACACGGATCTGAGCCGCATGCAGCTCTACACGAGCTTTGCGCTCGTGTCCTCTCTCTTCTGTGAGCCAGCCCTGCGGCGGCACTAACCCAGTCCTCTGGGGCTTCAGCTACGGCCTCCTCGACGTGCTCAATCAGCACTTCCTCACCGTGTTCGAGCTCGAGAGCAAGACCGAGACCACCATGCTCCAGTTCGCCTACTTTGTCTCGTACCTCATCGTCGCGCCGCCCATGGGCCTGTTTATGCGCAAGTACGGGTACAAGATCGGCATTCATGTCGGCCTCGGCATCTTTGCGACCGGCGCCGTCCTCTTCTGGCCCAGCGCAAAGTACCGGCAGTACGGCATGTTTGTCGCGTTCACGTTCGTCGCTGGCTCGGGTCTGGCCACGCTCGAGGTCGCCGCCAACACGTACATTACGCTCCTGGGCCCACCGCGGTACGCCGCGCTCCGCCTCACCCTGGCTCAGGGTTTCAACGGTATCGCGACGGTCGTCGGCCCTCTCATCGCCTCTCATGCCTTCTTCAACGGCAAGAATGCGACCGAGCTCGGCACCGTGCAGTACGTCTACCTCGCCATGGCGTGCTTTGCGACCCTCCTCAACCTCATGCTCGTCTTCATCAAGCTCCCGGAGGTGCGGCAGGCCGTGTCGGACGAAGATCTCGCCAAGCTCAAGGAGGGCGGGTGGAAGGGATTCTTCAAGAAGCACCACACGACGTGGGGTATCTTCGCCGAGTTCTGCTACGTTGGAGCGCAAGTTGCGGTCGCGTCGCATGCTATCTTCTACTTTGTGCACCAGCCGGGCCTCAGCACGCCCATCAGCGCGTCCCTCGCCTCCAACCTCTTCGCAGCGTGCCAGGCGGCTTTCACGGTCGGCCGCTTCATCGCGGTCATCTATCTGCGCTGGATCGACCCCGCGTTCTCCCTCCTAGTGCACGGAGTTATGCTTGTGCTCTTCTCGATCCTTACATCGGTTGTCCCGGGCGCGGGCGGCATCGCGTGCCTCTTCGTCGTGTTCCTCTTCGAGAGTCACTGCTACCCCGTCATCTTCGCCCTCGCGTCCTCCAACCTGGGCCCTTACGCCGTCATTGGCGGTGCCCTGACTGCCGCTGGTGTGTCGGGTGGTGCGTGGTACCCCGCCGCCCAGGCCGCGCTCGCCGACAGCGTCAACTCGCACATCTCGTACCTTGTGGCGATGACCGGCTTCGTCCCCCTCATGATCTACGGCGGCGTCATGTGGGTCCACCGCTGCAACCAGCACGGCAAGTACTCGATCTGGGTCAAGGACCTCGAGGGCGCCGACGCCTCGCACATCGAGTCCGACCTGCGCCGCCACAGCCTTGCCCCGCAGATGTCGGCCGAGATGCACTCCGACCACAAGGAGGAGGGCACGTTCTTCGAGCACGAGGTCAGCGGGACGCGCAAGATGAACGGGATGGGAGGTGTGGGGCAGCTGTAAGTGGTGAGGGAGAGGAGAAGGCTCGAGGGAGAAGTCGTAGCCCGGGGCGGAAGTTGTCTGGTGGTGATGGCGGAGGGAGAGAGTCTTGGCAGAGAACATCTGTAGGATGCCGACAGATCAGAAGCAAGCGCAAGACAGTTCATCGAGTCTGTACCAGTAGCACTATGCGATTAGGAGTGCCCAGTTCCTCGGCGATGCTACAGAGAGCTGCAGCTTGCGGAGGTACAGAGAGCAGCAGTTTGCGAAAGTGCGGAGTGACGTTGTACCACACGCTGTTGAGCCGGCTATTTTCGGCACACAACAACAAATGCGTCCCACCTCGGCATCCAACTCTTGCAATCACACTCTCCCCCATGCCCCAATGACCACACTAGCCCCAGCCGCGCCTGCCGCCCCTCCGACAGAGTACGGCGCCCTCCGCGTCGGCGCGCACTACGCGACCCTCGTCCTCGCCTCGATGCTCGGCACGCTCATCCGTCTCGGCTTCAACGCGATCGGGTACTGTGGGTCATCTTCGTGTTTGCAGAAGCCAAGCTGATAGCAGATGACGGGCGCGTCATCTTTCCCCTCGCGTGGGCGCAGGGCGTCGGCTGCGGGATCATGGGCCTCGGCACCGCGCGCAAGCTCGAGGTCGCGTGGATGTGAGCTGCGTGTGGTGATCAGCTGACACCAGATACCCGCCCCTCACCACCTTTGTGACTACCGGTACGCTGGAGTGGGCCGTGACAGCTGACAGAAGGCATCGCCGGATCCACCACGACCTTCTCGTCGTGGATGCTCGAGGGATTCGAGGCGTTCGCGGACGCGCCCGCGGGCGCGTTCCACAAGGTTGGCCTCAGCTCTGCCCTTGTCGTTCTGAGCTGACCACAGACGGTGAACGGCGTCGCATACTCGCTCGCAACGTTCGGCATCTCCTACGCCGGTGTGATCCTGGGAGCGCTGGTCTCCTCCTTCCTCCCCGCGCTGCCGCGCCCGCGCCGCCTACATGGGCGGAAGGGCGGGCTCTCCCCCACTCCGCTCGTCGACGGGCTCATGCTCCTCCTCGCAGCGGCCAGCTACGGGGCCGCGCTGGCGATGTACTTTGCCGCGCCGCGCTACTGGCGCCAGCGCGTCGTGTTCTCGCTCCTCCTCTCCCCGCCGGGCGCGATGCTGCGATATGCGCTGTCCAAGCTCAACACGCGGAAACGCTTCGACGGCCGCTTCCCCATCGGCACTTTCGTCGCCAACATCGCCGCCACTCTGATCATTGGCGGCGCGTACGCAGCGGTGCGCCGCCCCGCAAGTGTGGACGCGTGCGACGCGCTGCACGGGCTCCAGGACGGCTTCTGCGGGTGCCTCTCCACAGTCAGCACATTCGTTGTCGAGGCGCGCACCCTCCGACGAGGATGGGCGTGGGGATATGTCCTCGGCAGCGTCGTGCTGGGGCACATCATGATTCTCGCGACGGCCGGCGGTGTTCGGTGGGGCGCGGGGTACACCGGCGTGTGTACTGGTAGTGACTCTGTGTAGCTGGCTAAGCGAACAACCATTCACATTGTATGTAACCGTGTCTATCAAGAGGAACCAAGGAGTGTGTCTAATCTAGCTGGAGAAGTAGCCGCCCACGAGCCCGCTCCACCACACGCCCCAGATCATGGCGAGGAACGCGCTCACGCCCATGCCCGTCTTCTCGTTACCGAAGCCGAGGAGGACAAGGATGGACCACGGGAAGCCGACCGCACGGTCGAGGATGTTGCCGACGAGCCACCAGAAGTACAGGTCCTCCTCGGCGCGCGCGGCAGGGCGGGGACGGCTAGGTGGCGGCGGGGGCGCAAGCGTCGGCGCATGAGCCGGGCTCGACGCGTTGTGCGTTACGGGCGGGAGCAGGACGAGCGCGTGCACGGGCTTGTGGTCCGAGATCGTGATCTCGGGCGAGGACGTGAACTGGAGGATCTGGGTCGTGGTCTCGGGCGCGAGGCCGGGGGGCGCGTCGGGCGCGTACAGCGACTCGGGGTCGGTATGCGACGCGAACAAGATGCGGTCGGTCCAACCCGGGATGCGTTTCCTGAGGTCAGCCCTGTTATGTTTGTTTGGGTTCTACGCACTGCGAGTATCCCTCCACCTGGCCCACGATGCGCTTGTACGTCGGCGCAAAGCGGGTGAGGTCACCCTCGCGCATGCCGCCGAACACGCGGCCGGCGGCCTGCTCGTGCTTCAGCGTGTCGAGGGCGACGAGAGCGGCGCGCTCGCGCTCAAGCGCGACCAGCTCGCCCGTCTCGCGGGGGTACGGGCCGGGCAGGCGCTCGATGCGGTAGTTGAGGTCGCCCATGATGAAGAGGTGCGAGGTGTGGTGCGGCTGGACGGCGACGTTGCGGAGGAGAGGGTCGCCGCGGAAGACGAGCGACGACAGGATCGTGTTGTACTGCTCGTTGCGGAGGGCTATGTTGTGGTCGTGCGCTTCGAGGTGGGCCGAGACGAAGCTGGTGTGAACGGCGCCAGAGAATGTACGTACGTGAGGACCTCCCACCCGCCGTCCTTGCCGCGCATGATCGGCACACGCACGCCCACTGCAGCCTTGTTCCCCATCCCCAGTCGCCACAAGCCAACACTAGAGCGGAGGACGCAGCCAATTCTCCCCGTGGTCGTGCTCTCGCGCGCAAAGACCCACAGCGCCGTGCCGACACGGCACTCGCGCGAGACGAGGGTGTACCGCTCCATGGTCTTGCCCGGCGAGATGGACGTCGCGTGGGCCGAGAGCAGCGCCTCGATGCGCTCCGTGAGCGCGATGAGCACGGGGCGCGACAGACCCGCCACTAGAGTCAGCGCGGACAGCAGTAGTACTCACTGGCAAGATGCAGGGGCAGGAGCTCCTGCACGGCAATGGCGTAGATGTCGGGCGCGCCAGCCTCGGCCGCCGCCTTGTGCAGCTGCGGGATAAGCCACGAGCTCAGGTCCTGCTCCTGCGCGCGCGAGCCCTGGAGGCCAGTATTGTATGTAGTGAGGAAGACTGTGAGGGGGGCGGACATGGTGGTGGTTGGAGAAGAAGAGATGGTTGCAGCCAGCTGCGAGTTGAATGGAACGCGGATGGTGACGATCGCGGAAACGGGCCTGACCCCTGACTTCTCCCCGGGGGCCCCGGCCCGCACGACACCTCTCCACCCCACCCAAAAAGTCTCGACAACAGCAGGGTTCGAACCTGCGCCTCCGAAGAGAACAGATAGTGATTTCGCAAGGAAGTTCAAGTCTGCCGCGTTAGACCACTCCGCCATGTTGCCCGCGATTTCTGCGGCATTCTTCCGTGTACCAGTATCGGCGATTAAGTGCCTGCGACTGGATACACGTGGATACACTAGCATGGAAAGCAATGAAGGACTCACGAGCAGTGCAGCGTATTTTGTGCTGGAATGGGTGGGTGTGGAGTTGTGTGGCGCGTTTGGACAGCCTGTGGTCGAATTGAGGAGAGGTTTAGAGGGGTGTATGGGGAGAGGCGGAGGCTGCTTATAAGCGGTGTGGTAGGTGCCGACGTCGACAGCGGGAGCTCAGAGCTGCCGAGGCGGTGCTGACAGCCTCGGCGAGGTCTGTGGGCAACGAGTAACCGCGGGGGATGTTGGGCAGGAGGCATCGAGGATGGGGTTAAGAATCGAGCACGAAGGGAGATGAATGTGTAAGATGCAAGACGGGTTGTGGTTCAGAAGCTTTCTGATGGGTACTGGCACGAAGCTGGGTGCATGGGTGTGTGAGCCTGGGAATGTGAGGTGGTACAAGCCTGTTGTCATCCAAGCCGACTTGCACTCACACTCCCAGGGCTAGTCGTGGAATGATCAAGGTGCTGCGTTTAGCCGTCGACGCCCAGACGGATTAAGCTCCCGCAGACAAGCATCGGAGCGTCTGCCAAGTGCTCGCCAGACTCCATAAGAGGGAGGGAGAACCACCCTGCACACTTGTGTGAGGAGGGTGCAGGCGCATCGCGAACGCGTGAGAGGAAGTGGGTCAGAGGAAGTGGGTCAGAGGACGTGAGTCGCCGACGCTGTTGCCTGGCCGAATATTGCGGGTGAGTGTGTGTGAGCGCTCGCCAAATCACACGGCTGCTAGTCTGCACCCCTGAGAACACGATGGCTCGAGCATGAAGAGCGATGCTGAGCAAGTGGGATGAGGAGACTTGCTTGCATGAAGTCAAGAGGAGCCACAAACCCCGACAGTGCTGTCGTGACCTCTGACGGTGAGCCCTGAGGGCTATGATGAAGCGGGACCAAAATGGCCCGGGTGCCACGGCGTCGCGTGGAGGCGCATGCCCCTCCTCCCCTTCTGCCCCGGACAGCATCCACCTTCCTCTCAACTCGATCGTGTCCACATCTCTCATCTCCAAGCTCGTCAGCTCTCCATCGGCATCACAACATTGCCCAGCATGAGCGGGCACTACAACCTCAAGTGTGCGTATCCCTTCCCGCGTCACGGCTGACCTCCAGCGCTCATCAAGGCTATCCGCTCGTGCAAGGTAGAGCGCCGCGCGAACGCGCTGACCACAGACACTGGCGGATGAGCGGGCGGTGATTCAGAAGGAGTCGGCCGCGATTCGAGTGAGTCTGCGTGGCAGTTGCGGCCAGCTTGCATCCGCATGCTTGTTAGCAGGCAGGCCCGCGGCGGAGTGCCAGCGCCCCATCGTCACCACGTCAGCGCCTCTAACCCCAGACATCCTTCAAGGAGGAGGACTCATTCATGCGGCACAACAACATTGCCAAGCTCCTGTACATTCACATGCTTGGGTACCCAGCCCACTTTGGGCAGATCGAGTGCCTCAAGCTCGTTGCGTCGCCGCGCTTCAGCGACAAGCGCCTCGGATACCTCGGCATCATGCTCCTGCTCGACGAGAACCAGGAGGTCCTGACGCTCGTGACCAACTCGCTCAAGAAGTAAGTGGGGCTGGGGCGTGAAAGCTTGCGCTTCTCGGTGCTGCTGCGCGCAGCTTGCCTTGTCCAGTGTTCGCTGGTCACTCGCCGATCTCGTGCTCACGCCAGCGACATGAACCACTCCAACATGTACGCCGTCGGCCTCGCGCTGTGCACGTTCGCCAACATCTCGTCCGAGGAGATGTCGCGCGACCTGTGCAACGAGATCGAGAAGCTGCTGGGCAGCACCAACACGTACATCCGCAAGAAGGCGGCTCTGTGCGCGCTCCGCATTATCCGCCGCGTGCCAGACCTCATGGACCACTTTACCGAGCGCGCAAAGCACCTCCTCCAGGACCGCAACCACGGCGTCCTTCTCGCCGGCATCACTCTCGTGACGGAGATGTGCGACCTCGACGACGAGGTTGCCGCCCAGTTCCGTGCCGCGACGCCCCTGCTCGTCAAGCATCTCAAGTCGCTCGTGACGACGGGCTTTAGCCCAGACCACGACGTCGGCGGCATAAGCGACCCCTTCCTCCAGGTCAAGGTGCTGCGCCTGCTGCGCATCCTTGGGCGGGGAGACGTCGAGGCGTCCGACATTATGAACGACATCCTCGCGCAGGTGAGCTAGCACGGATGCGAGCCAAGCTGACACCAGGTCGCGACGAACACAGACGCGTCGAAGAACGTCGGCAACTCGATCCTGTACGAGACGGTGCTCACCGTGCTCGAGATAGAGGCGGACAGCGGCCTGCGCGTCATGGCCATCAACATTCTCGGCAAGTTCCTCACCAACAGAGACAACAACATTCGCTACGTTGCGCTCAACACGCTCAACAAGGTCGTCGGCATCGACACCAACGCCGTCCAGCGCCACAGGAATACCATCCTCGACTGTCTGCGTGACGGGGACATCTCAATCCGCCGCCGCGCACTCGAGCTCTCGTACGCCCTCATCAACGAGGGCAACGTGCGCGTTATGACCCGCGAGCTGCTGGCGTTCCTCGAGGTGGCCGACAACGAGTTCAAGTCGGGCCTCACCACGCAGATCTGGCTCGCGGCCGAGCGCTACGCCCCCAACAAGCGCTGGCACATTGACACCACGCTTCGTGTGCTCAAGACGGCGGGCAATTACGTCCGCGACGAGATTCTCGCCGCGTTCATCCGCCTCGTGGCCCACACCCCCGAGCTCCAGTTCTACACCGCCCAGCGCCTCTTCTCGGCCCTGTCGTCGGACCTGTCGCAGGAGTCGCTCACCATGGCCTCCATTTGGATCATCGGCGAGTTTGGCGACGTCCTCCTCCAGGGCGGCACGATCGACGACGGCGAGGAGGTCAAGCAGGTCACGGACGAGGGCGTTGTCGACCTCTTCGAGACGGTCCTCAACTCGCCCTACGCCAACACGCTCGTGCGGCAATGGGTCCTCACCGCTCTGGCCAAGCTCACGGAGCGCTTCAGCGAGCTCGGCCAGACCGGCCAGCAGGAGCGCGTTGGCGCGCTCGTGGCTGGCTACTCCAGCAACCTCGAGCTCGAGATCCAGCAGCGCAGTGTCGAGTTCGGAAACCTCCTTATAATGGGCGACCTCAAGCAGGGCATCCTCGAGCGCATGCCGCCTCCCGAGATCCGGGCGACCATCATGGGTACCGTCAGCGAGCGGCGTACCGTTGGCACCACTCGCGCCGACAAGGACACAGTCGTTGACCTCATCGGCGACGACCTCGGTTCTGGCGCTGCCACGCCGTCCAGCGCCAACCCGGCCCAGTCGCTGCAGTCGACGCAGGACCTGCTGGCGGACATCTTTGGCTCGTCGGACATGGGATTGGAGCCACCCGCCCCCGCAGCACCGGCACCATCACAGCCGCAGAGCCGGAACCAGGACATTATGTCCCTCTTCGGCGCCTCGCCCTCCACCTCTCCTCCCTCGACGTCGCCGCCTCCCGCCCAGCCTGCTGGCGCGTCCCTCTTCGACCTCGTCACGCCCTCGTCCGCCTCGGCGAGCTCACCACCCGCCCGTAGCCCGCCCCCGCAGGCGCACTCCCCGCCCCGCACAATACCCCAGCTGCAGTCGTACCCGGCATACGACAAGAACGGGCTCAAGATCACGCTCACGCCCAAGACGGGCGCGCAGCCGGGCGTCGTGCAGATCCTCGCGCGCTTCTCGGCCACGGCCAACATTGAGGGCGTCAACCTCCAGGTCGCCGTGCCCAAGACGCAGCAGCTGCAGATGCAGGCCATCTCGAAGGCTGACCTCGCGCCCGGCGGCACCGAGACGCAACAGCTGCGCATTCTCGCCCCGCCGGGGGCGCAGATCCGCCTCCGCCTCCGCATCCAGTACAAGGCCGACGGCAAGCCCGTGCAGGACCAGCAGGACTTTGCGGGCTTCCCGGCCAACCTCACCGCTGCCAAGTAATCGGATATGTCACTAGATAGAGCATGCTACGGATTGTTATGCAGGGGAGTGCAGCGAGAGCAGCAGTATGACCTGGAGACGACTCTGGCGTGCATCTGAGGTGAGCATCAGCTCTGATGGTTAATCAGATTAGCTTGGCATTAGGACTCTTGTCTAGCAGATGCTATTGGCGGATCGAATAAGCCTCCATCCACTCCGGCGCCGGGCCGGCCCTGATGCGCCTACACGATGCGTCGATAACCGCCACCTCGACTGTTTCCATCTCCCCCATCTCTCTCATCTCTCTCCATCCACACTCTTTCACAATGGTCGTCGCCCCAGTACTCGACAGGTCGGACCCCAAGATCGACAAGTGAGTCGCCCAACGAGCCGACGACGCAGCAAGCGTCACCGATCTGCATTCAGCATGCATGGGCCGCATCTACCACTCCCCTCCTTCCATCCTCCAGGCTCCTACATCCTCCCTCTCATCTCCCCTCCACATCCCCCTGCTCGTAGCACACGACCTCACCCTCCGCCCCCGCCCGCTCACCAACCCCTCACTGCGCCCGCCCCCCTCCCCGCCCCCCGCCCAGCCGCCCAACTCGGCCTCCGGCCTCGTTGAACCTCGCTGACCCCAGGCTCTACCCCTACCACCTCCCCTTCTCCGAGGACTGGAGCGAGAAGAAGGAGCTCTTTGGGAGCAGTACGATGATGATGGCTGGTGGTGGCATGTTCATGCGCAACCCTTTGTGAGTGCGCGAGGCGCCGAGCAAGAGGAGGGCGAGGGATGGCGAGAGAGGATGGAGCGGAGATCGCGGAGAGACCATCATGTCCGGGTGCGCAGCTGGTCCTCTTCAAGTCCAGCTGCTGTCCTCTGCATCCTCCTTCAGCTGTTCTAGTTCATCCCTCTCCTCCACCTCACAACTTCTCCGACTGGCTCGCCAGGCCGACAGCTGGCCCGGCGTGGCGCGCCCCTCTCACCCCACCCCCTCTGACCCCAGGATCATTTGGACCGCCGCCGTGCTCGGTGTGCAGAGCTACGTCACCCAGGAGCCCCTCCGTGCGCCCAAGGACGCCAACTCGCCTCTGGCGACGCTCGGGTGAGTACTACAGCTGCAGCCGCATAGGCCCCGCTCACACCAGCATGGCGCTCTCGGGCATCATCGCGACGACGCTCCCCAAGATGATGCTTGCGCCCGAGGCGCAGGCGGCGACCAAGGCGTAATGGCTATGCAGGGATTTGGGATTCGGCGACGCGAGCCGAGGCCGCCGCACTGACGCCGCGGCGCCGAGGGGTGGCCGGAGTGCATTGACGTGCGTTGCCAGGATACAGTTGACAAGCGACGAAGGGGCGTGGTCTCGCGGTCTCGGCGTGATCAAGGCGCGCAAGGCGATCAAAGCTGACATTCTTCTAACTGTGACTGATGAATGAGGGCGGACGAGGGCTGGCCGCTTCGCACCCCGCACTGACCGCCGATCATCCAAACACGCATGCACCTTTCTCGCTCTTCTTTCCTCTTCCTTCCATCCTCCTCCTCACTCTTCACTCGTCACTCTCCACTCTCTCCCACTCTACTCATTCACCATGGACAAGTTCAACGCGCAAGGCCCCGCCCCGCACATCCACGACCTCCCTAAGGCCTACTACACCACCACCGTGCCCGTCACCGTACCCCTCAACGTGCCGTCGACGCCGCTCGCGCCCGCCCCAAAGCTGGCCCTCAAGCACCGCTGGCTCAAGCTCGACCGGCCGCACCCGCTCCTCTGGCTCGCCCTCGCCCTGTCTACTCTCGCCATCATCCTCGGCGTGCCCAAGGGCACGCTGCCCACCATCACCGGGCGCCACCGGGAGCTGCGGGTGAGTCATGGCAGCAGCGCAGACGCGTCGCGTCCGCGTAATGACTTTCCGCCCGGGCCGTCTGCTATCCACTGTCCTCCTCGCCACCTACTCGCCCGCCTTCTCTCCGTCCTCCTGCCACCGCTTCCTCCCCCCCCCCCCCCCCCCCCCCCCCCTCCCGTCTTCTCCCCCGCTCCCAAGCCGCACTCTGCGACTTCGCCACCCCGCTCGCGCTAACCCCAGGCCCAAGAGCTCCTCGTCCAGGAGCGCCTCGCCCTCATCACCCAGCTCTCCGCCTTCCTCCCCTCACCCCTCGCGACGCTCCTCGCCGGCCCCGACCCCGCCCCCTCAAACCTCGACCTCGTCCGCCTCGGCCACACCCTCCAACTCTGGCACACGCAGGGCCACAACGGCGCCTGGTGGTCCCTCGAGGACCTGGGTGCGGGCGCGCAGATCGTCCGCACCGCGCACTCCTCTCCCGCCACCCCCGGGCGCGAGGTCTGGGTCCTCCGCACGGGCGAGGGCGACGCGCCCCTCCTCGCGGCCCTTACGAACAGCTTACTCGCGCGCGAGCGGCTCTTCGCCGAGCTCGAGGCCGCGCGCCAGCCCTGCCCGCCCGCTATTGCCGCCCCCAAGGCGAAGAGCGGGGACAAGGACGAGGACAGGTGGGAGGGCGAGCTCCGCCGCCTCCGACAGCGCGCCGACGAGCTCGAGGAGCGCGAGCAGGACGTCATCCGCCGCGAGATGTGGGTCGTCGACGCGATGCGCAA